>QVNV01013836.1:0-22891 GCA_014825455.1 Pseudomyrmex pallidus | reverse complement strand
CCTTGTTTTGGCACGACTCGGTCCCGAGAGATGGCGCCACCTACCCGATAGACGACAGTGGCCGAGCCGCCGAAATCCAAGGTCACTCGTCTGTCCAGCATCCTCTTAAATCAAATCACTTTGTGCGCGCAAGCAAAAATTTGATTCCAGACCTACCGTAACATTCTTTATCACTGTCAATATAGGGCGGCGGTCGAACTCTAGGTGGTTCCGCGTTCGGCGATTCCACAAACGCGTAATATCCTTCCGGAGGCTCGTCTCCTCGCGTCGATTCGTTGTCGTTTGCAACCGGTTTTGTATTTCTGGATCGTTCGTTACTTTCGGCTTGGGACGATGCGCATAAGAGTATCATCTATGTGTATGAAAATACGATAATGTAGTACACAGGTGCTCGTTCAAACAACTCGCATTACATTGCTGCTGGCAATTGCTCAAAAATTAAACAAAAAAAACGTCCGCGATGCGGCCCTGGATAACGGCTAACAGGTGTTACGTTATAATCGCGTCAGGTACCGGCGCGATTACGAGATATTCCTCGTAGTTACCGAGGTATGCGTTCGATGCTAACGGTACACGGTCCACATTCTTCGCTCCGAGCTGTTCAGCCTATTTTATAACGCGTATACGTATATTAGCGAGCGTTGCCCTACTAACCGACGCATTATATACCGTTCATCTGACAGTCTGTTAACATTTTTCAATTTTCTTTTTTTTTTAATACTCAAGAATTATTAATGCGTGACTAAAATAATTACTGCAGAAGATGATGAAATGTATTATGTGAGATGTTTTGCATTTTGACTCAAAATCGAACATTAAAAAGCTGTTTGCTGGAATAGCACATATGAATTAATTAAGAAGATCAGTCACTAAATGCGCAAAGTTAGCAAAACAATTTTTTATTAAATTTGTTGCTTTGTCAACAAAACATTTTGTTAGCTCAAATTTAAATAAACTCAGCAAATGTTTTCTTGCTGACTGTGTTATAGCAAAACTCTTTCTTTTGTAAATAAGTACATTATTTAACAACTATAAAAGATAATAAATCATAAAATATCTTATGCAATATTATACTTAGTCATCTGATCGATTCTCTTTTTTATACGGTAAAAATAAGAACTATTAACTGTTTTCTTGTTTTTTTATCATTCAATCGCGTAACAACTCGATATAAATAATTTTGCTACGATTTTCGAGACAGGAAACAGAGCAACGAGACCGGAGTTTATTTACTTTCAGTATTCGAATATAACAAAATTACTATATTCGATGAAGTAACATAGTAATCATTAACAGATGAGTTATATATAATATTCTAGATTAGATAATGGTAGACGCGAGATTCTCTATTTGAGAATCTTTGGCACAAAAATTATGTGCGCTGTCCACATTAGGTAGATGCGTCCTACTTTCTTGTGGGCAGGTAGATTCCAGTGTTAGGAAGAGCCAGATACAGTTACGAGGACAATGACGCGTCTCTGAACCGGTATCAACATAAACGGTAGATCCTCCATTTATAGCCATGTGAACAATAGTTGTAAAATTTTTGACGCTATCACACACACACACATCTTAGATAGCGATTTTAGAAACGCAATTTGTACAAAAATTTTTGCATTATTTTCTCCTGTTCCTATTTATTTATAACACAAAAAGAGTTTCTGTGAGATAGCTGTACATTTCCTCGTTTCTAAGACACTTTTAAATAGATTTTAATTTCTTGTGTTTTATTTCTTTTACCATTTCTTAAACTTCTTTACGCGCTTTTACTTTCTCTTTTGTGCACATCTGCAAAGTTGTGATTATTTTGAAATTTTTGTTAATGTCAAAGTACATAAATAAGTTACGTACTTTTTATTTAATTTACAGAGTTATATATAAGTTTTTTGCGTGTCACCTGCGTAACTTATAAATTGTTTACTTTCAAAGTTTGGCACAGTAAGAATTTTTTTAAGAATTGAAATTAGAGAGACAGTTCTTTTCTTAATTCATGATTTGAAAAAAAGAAAAAACAATTTGAGTGACAAAACATTACACAAATTCCAAACTCGTTCGAGTATTCAATACAGAGAAAAGAAGCTACGCGTGAAGAAGTTGAAGCAGTCCATGTACAATTCGCTTCAAGAAACAGTACGTGACTTACGACAAATATGCGAAATTCCATGACGAGTTAGTCCAGTGTGTGAAACAAGAAAAAAAAAAGAAGAAGAAAAACGTTCACTTCGCGGAGACGCGGCTGTTTTCTTTCGAGACTGTCTATTCCGCGAGTCGTTCCCGGAGCTTGTGTCTACCAGCCAACGGTCATAGCAAAACTGGATTTCTCGCGATCTCCATCGCGCTACTTGAGCGGTCACTTACCTTCACCTCTTCGGCTGCGTACTTGACCGTCGCGTGGTAGAAGGAACGCGCGGAAGTATCGACCTCGGTATTTAATGAATGCGGGGCACCAAATACAATTAAAAATTACAATACAATAAGAAGAAAAATAACTTCGTTGATGAAAGAAAGCAATAGTACAGAATAAAGTTGTTTTGTATAAAACTTTCTCTTATATTTAAAGAAAAACAAAACGATCGAGTGTCTTAATTATAGATTCTAACTGATTGCATATTGTCATATTTGATTTAACAGCGTGTATATACCAGAATACAACACCTTTTATTATATATAAAATTATACAAAATATACATCAAATATACATCAAATTTTACTCAAATTTGTTTTTCACGAATGATAACATTGAATCAAACGATCGGATTGAACATCACAAAATAACAAATCAGTAAGTGACGTTCAGTTCCGTCTCGTCCTTGAGATAGATAATAATGTCCTTCAGTATCATGTTTGGTCCTTCGAAGCGGAAGTTCGAGATAGGCCTGTCCAACGGGAATCCAAATGGTTTGGCATCGAATTTCATGTCTCCGAAGACGCGAGATGTGTAAAACTTCGGTTCTTCTTCAACCGGATTGATGAAAACAAAGATTTGGAAAGGCATGCCCTCCTTCTTGCCCTTGGGCAATAGCAAACGCTCAGGGAATCCAAAAACGCGTTCCGCATAGGAGAGAGATTCGGAACCGTCCAGACTGTTCAGTATCTTCTTGTAGAATATTTCGCTCGGTTCCGGATCGGGTATGACGAAGTAGCAGTCTTTGCTGTTTCGGATGATCTTGTTCGCGCCGGCGTTCACTGCAACACGAAGAGAAGCAAATTATTTTTAAATTACGAAAACTGATCGTTTACTTACGCGCACGCGATGAGAAAAGTTCGACCGTAGAAATTTAAAGCTAGTTACTAACGCTCGACTATCCAGTTGTCGATTTCGTAAAAGTTTTTCGCGTTTTCAGCGAAGTCCAACAGTTTGTGATGAACGTCGTATTTCGGTCCGAGGAAAATGCGTATCGCGGCTTTCATTGGTCTCTCGGCGTTGATGGCGAGATGGAAGCTGAACGGTTTGTGATTCAGACGATACTGGCGAACCTTGATCAGCATTTTCTCAGCATCCTCCGCATTTTCGATTGCCAAACCGTTGCTGATCGTGGCGTCGAATTGATCGAAGTAAGTGATCAGCTTGTCCACGACGAGAGATTCGATCTTTAACTCGGGGAAGATAATTTCCTTCTTCGAGTATGGTTCCAGACGTTCCTTGTATCTGAAAGTTATGCTCGCATGTGAAATGTCGGAAAACAATTCAGTCTCAGTTTATAATCGCAATAAAAATAAAACATATTGTAGAACTTTGTATTCTTCGCACGTTACCTGTAATAATAGTACTGGAGTATTCTGTGATAGAGGCGGTAGAACGCGGGATCCCTTGAAGATGTGGTAAACATCTCGAGAGCGCTAGGTACGATCTGATAAGGCGACGAAGGCTCCAAATTGTATCCAAGAATCTTCCTCGCCAGGCTGTCGAGGCTGCTGTAAAAGTTGGCGTTGCAAGAATCCTTGTTGCCTTCAATGATATTGCCGAGAATGTTGAGACCCTCCGGGGTGTAGATGTTGATCCACTTGCCGGACGCGTCAAAAATAAATCCGGAATCAATGGCAGCCGAGACTCGCGATTCAATGTCTTCTAACTCCTAGATTTATAGCAATAGGTCAACTGTATATGGTCGCGATAATGAAAGCTTTAAATTTCTCTTAAAAAATAAAATTATCTCGCTAGTCTTGCAGTTAAAAAAAGAGAAGAAAAATAGAAAGAATCTTCTTGAAATCGCACCTTCAAGTACTTGTATTTGTAATACGGGAATTTGCTCCAGTAAGGTCTCTGCGGCAACGGCAATCCGTTGCGGAAGGTCATCGTCGGGTAGTATCCGGTGTAGAATTCGTTGTGCCAATCGAAGTCCTCGATCTTACCGACGTCGTTGGACAGACGTTCCAAGTTGTAACGCGCTATCAACAGTTTGTGACTGTAAAAATATTCCTCGCCGCGACTCTTAGGCAATCCGAATTCCTCGCTCTTCAGCCAGAACGGGAAGTTCAACCGCAAGTAGAAGTAGAAGGCGTTCAAACCGATATCCTCGGTGTAGTAATTCAGCTTGTGCTCCATGTCGTATTCGCGCGACACGTACCATCCGGAATAATTCGCCGGGATGATGTAGACATCGGAACCACCAAATTTCTTCGAGTCTATCGTTAGTAAAAATTATGAAGAGCGGTTGAAAATCACAAGTTGTATATATTGAACGATACTTTTCTCTTAGTTGGTAAATATAAGAGAGATTGTGTTGTTTTCTAACAAGATTACACCAGTAAGAGAAAATTATGGTTGATATTTACCGAGTTTACCGAAGAATTTCGCGTGATGCGCCTTTTCGAGAACTTCAGAGTTGAAGAAATTGTACGGGATCAGCTCGTAAGGTGGCGGAAGTTGAATAAACTTGGTGTCCTCGCGGCGTGTAACGGCGACGTACAAAGCATAAGCGTATTGCATCTCATTAATGTAAATGCGAGCCCATAGCGCCGTTTTGTAAAAGGTATCGAAGTCCTTGGCATAGTAGAACAGACGGAACAGCGCTTCCGTTTCCTTTTGGAGCTTCGGGTAGTAGAGAGAGCTCAATTCACCCCGAGGAAGCATGCCATTTTCGTACAACGAGATGAAATTCTTCACTGCAGACTGTAAAAATGTTCAAATAAATGAATGAGTATAAATCGTAAATGTTACAAGTTTATTAAATTTGATCATCATAAAAATAATAATTTTCTCCGTGAAAATTAAATATATTATGAATAAATAGTTACATAAAACTATTTACGTTCCAAAATCTGACGTTCTTTTAAAATTGAAATCGGTATTGCAAACAATCAAAGAAGAAAAAAAACAAATTGTTACTTTAGTTAATTTTTAAATCAATGTTTCAATACTACTCGAGTCAACTTCACGTTCTGACAAAGAAACAACTGTGTTGATTATGTTTTGACTATTATATATATATATTACCGGATCCTTGTAAGAATCGATGTTGGCCTTCAATTTCTCGATATTGTACGAACGGCCTTCCTCATACAAAGAAGGATTTACAAGGGAGGGTTGCGAGATGAAATAAAAAAGATTGTAAATTTTTTTCTGCTTAAGGAGGAAATCCTTGTCGGCGAGCTTCACGGTATTGTAGTCGGCTGCTACCAGACCGATGCTGACGGCCGCGATGACGGCTAACACCGTCAAAAGCTTCATCTTCCGGACTTTTGGTCTCACGTCTGCAGAGACCAACTCTGAGCTGCGCCGACACCGCGTAAACAATTTTATATATCTACTTCAAGCGCGCAATCAAATCAATAGGTCATAGGGGACAATTTCACTTGATTAGACAATTGACATTTGATATCAAATCGAAGTTCTTTGCACTCCTTTCAGCCACTGATAATACGCTGGACTTTCGTCCAATAAACAAATATTTGCATTAGGTACGAATGTAAAATCGATTATAATATTTATTCGCACAATTATTAATCGTTAATTGTTTGAATTAATTTCTTAATTAATTGTTCGTCAGTGAATAGAAGTTCTTACTTTTTTTATTCTCTCTTAAAAGAACAAAAAAGTTTTTAGATGCGGTAGATTTATTTTCCAATATCTTACAAGTAATTGTTTGCTTGTGAAAGTATATAGTGTATACAGTTTTAATATATTATTATTTCTTTTATAATACGGAAGCATAAGATAATGTGTACAAACTTTATAGACTTTATATAGTAGATAGTTTATATGTAGTATTTTTAAAATTTTTGATTACAATCATATTTTTAATTTTTAACGGTTTTAATTCTTATATTAAATAGTTTACTCTATATTAATGAGACTTTTGTCGCAGGTAATTTGTACGTGTCGCAAACAAACAACGTCAGTATTAAAATAAATATCATTTGTGACGATAAATTTGTTTTTTCGCGTGAAAGGTCATCACACATAGGACGTGTCTTCGAACATACGTAATCGCACTGAATCAGTATATACTTGCATAAATCTATGTTACTATGTAAACAACTCAAATCCAAAAAAACTAAATAAAATAAACTAGTAATAAATTTCACGATAACAAGAGCTCTTCGCTGGATTTTTTGCGGATACATATATTTAAATATATTTATATTTGAAGAGTGTAAATTCTTACACATTATTTGAATCGAATGTTACAATTCTTAAATCATATGATGCTTGATTTGCATCACAAATACGAGAATACTCATTTTCCCTTCCCGATTAATTTAGAAATTTATATTGCGAAAAAAATTTGGCACACAAAGCCGAGGATTCCAAGTTCGACTCCTTGTTCGGCCGAGGTGTTTTTTTTTTTCGCAATATAATTTCTCTAAATTAATTGGGAAGGGAAAATGTATTCTCATATTTGTGATGCATATCAAGCATCCTATATGTGATTTAAGAATTGAAAAATTCAATTCAAATAATGCGTAAGAATTTACACTCTTCAAATATAAATATATTTATCCTCAAAACATCCAGCAAACGACTTTTATCATCATGAAATTTATTAGTTTTAAACCACATGAGCCTTAAATATATTAATTCGTTCACAAAAAGAAATCTCGTGTTCCACCTCGCGTTTCATCTTGATCATTTTTATATTTATGTATTTCTTTTAACTTCTTTCTTTTACTTTTTGTAGAATCTTGAATCTTAATATTAGCTTCTTCTTCCCGACATATTTTTCTGCAGAAAAAAAAATTATTTACTTTATATGTTTGTTTTTTTCTGCTTTATTAACATAATTCAACAACAAATAAATTATTTATTCATAAATAATTGTTTTACTTTTTTTGCGCTACATTCGAAAGATTATGTACGTACTAAAGAA
This sequence comes from Pseudomyrmex pallidus, assembly GCA_014825455.1. Classification (NCBI taxonomy): domain Eukaryota; kingdom Metazoa; phylum Arthropoda; class Insecta; order Hymenoptera; family Formicidae; genus Pseudomyrmex; species Pseudomyrmex pallidus. Next base: position 15,581 of record QVNV01013836.1, on the reverse strand, counting down.
TTTGATATATTGTGAATTCGCGCGATGCATATCCATAAGTATATATTATGACTGACGTATCGCAGTGGTGCATAAAAGTTTTGCGTGTCAGATTGACAACCAAACAGCTGTGCTCAGACAATAGAAAGCACATATGAATCGCGACTTATTAAGTCTGGGCAAATCGTAACGCATCGTTCGTAGAATAATTAACAATCAAAAGGTCTCCCCGATTTTCGTGACCCGTGATAAATAGCTATGCCGTATTGTCTTGTTGTTGTGACCGCGATAACATAAGTATGATCGCTCGCCTCTTCGATAACGTTAATTAACATAATTATGCAAACTTGAGCCGAAAAATATACGTTAATTATACGTATTTCCTTTTATAGATAAAAAAATCTAGACTTAAAGAAAACTCAAGTAAGAATTGTATATATTATATGGAGTTCGTGCATTCTCTCTCTTTAACAATTGGGATGTCACTTAAAATAATTGCATGTGAAAATAAATAAAAATATATTTATCTGCTGAACTTGCGTATAACATCACGTAAAAATACATAATCATATATTAGACAGATATGTCTAATACGTTTACTCTATTAACTTTAATAAACATTTAATCGAAGTTTGTATAGAAAGTTGTGAAAACATGGAAATGTTAAATGTCAAAATAATGTTTCTACGTTCTTCATTTGCATAAACACTGCATCGTCACTGCTTTAATTAAGTAAACATATTTATCGTGCAACAAAGTGCAAAAATAAGTGAGATTTTAAACTCTATTACTCATGTTAACGCATATGTGAGACTTTGATCAATTTTTTAAGCGGTAAATTTATTAACCAGTCAAACAAGTTCGGTGGTTTTTCTAGATATTATTTTATTATTTTCTCGTTTAATTTTTGTCTCTTTAAGCAGAAATACAAATGTATTCGAAATAAAATAGATGAATAATTAAAATTACGTGGAATAATCCAAACGGGAAATAAAGTTGAAAACAATAAAAATATAAAATATAAACTTATAAAATTTATTTTACAATTATATAAGATAAAAATTGGTCATAGATCAGGAATCGGAATGAACGATTGATTTGGACAGCAATTTGAAGTGACATGAGAAAAAAGATAGATCGAAATAAATGGTCAAAATTTATTTCAGGTGTAATTTTCCGCACTAATTACATATGAAACACTCTCCATCCGTCTGGACGACGTAAAACACTACCATGTATGTATGTGTGATGTGTGTGTGTGTGTGCGTGCGTGTTGTGTTGGATGTTCGCTTTTTTCTCTTAAATATAAGATCTCTTTTTTAAATTTAGCAAAGCTCTAAGTAGTTTTTAACGCGTTTTACATGGTAAGATTTAATTCCTCCGCCGCCGACTTATGATATACCATAACGTCCTTCATGTAGAAGTTGGGTACGGTAAAATTGAAATTCTGGACTGGTCTGTCGAGCGGCCATCCCATTGGACGGGAATCGATAATAGACGGACCCCATTTGGCTCCCATATCTTCCTTATTAGCGACTGCATCAAGTGGGGACACGCTCACGAAGAGTTTAAACGGCATGCCTTCTTTCTTGCCTTTAGGAAGTGCGAGACGGTCGGGTATACCGTAACTAGTCGGGGTGTAGGTGAAAGTCTCGCCACCCTCGACGGCTTTCACCACTTTCTTGTACAGGACATCGCTCGGCGTCTCGTCCTCAACGGTGTAGCAGGACTCGTGGCTGCCGCGTTCAATCTTGTTGGTGCCAGGTTTCACTGTAGCAAAATTAAACGTTACAATGAAAACGTTACTGAGCAGGCAACTGTTTAAAATTAAAAACAAATTAATTCTAAGTCTATTGCATCAAGTAATCTGCAGTAGTGTAGAAATTCGTTAGTTTTCGAATAATTTAAAAAGAATACGTTGAAAAATCCGATACTAACGATCAACAACCCACTGATCCATCTCGAGGAAGTTCATATAATTCTCGCTGATGTCCATCTCATGGCCCTGAGAGTTGTATTTTGGTCCGAGGAAGACGCGAACTACTGCTTTGTTGGTTTTGTCGCTGTTGACAGTGATGTGGTAGGTGAAAGGTTTGTGATTGAGACGATACTGACGTGCCTTGATCACCATTGACTGTGCCTCCTTGTGGCTGCGTACCGATACGGCGTTGCTGATTAATGACTCGAAATGATCGAAGAAAGTCATCAGCTTATCAACGGTGACGGATTCAACTGTCACGCCTGGGAAGGCTAGTTGTCTGTGCGTGTAGGACGGCAAGTTTTTGTTATATCTGCAACATTAATTAAAAAATTAAATTAAAAAACTATAAGATTCTCGATGCATTTTATTGTCATATTGAGGTGCCTTGATCCATGACAAAGCCGTACCTCGTCCAGTAGTCGACGATGTTTGTGTACATTTCGTAGAACACCGGATCTCTCATGTTGGTGGAGAAGATCTCGAGAGCGCTAGGTACGACAGTGTGCATGGTGGTCGGTTTGGGGCTCATGCCGAGGATTTTTCTGTACAACATGTCTATGCGTCCGTAGTACTTGGGATTGACGGAATCAGCGTTGCCCTGGATTATGTTGCCGAGATGGTTGAGACCATTTCTTGAGGAGTAAATGTCGACGTGCTTGCCTTCCGTACCTTCATCGACCATGTAGCCGCTGTCGATGGCGTCAGCAATACGATTGTGCCAGTCATGCAAAGTCTATTTAAAAAAATAATTTTACAAATTGTATTTAAAATTCTCTTTCCTGCATTAATATTCAATAACTTTTTAAGTATATACGATGAACAAATATCTGACCTGAACTTCTTTGTGCAAGTGACGAGGAACCTCGTGATTGGCAGGGCGCATCGGCATAGGCAGTCCGTTGTAATGTTGCATTGTCGGATAGTAACCGGTGACAACTGGCTTTGTGACATCGACATGGTCAACCATATCCATATCGTTAGACAATCTTTCTAAGTTGTGGCGGGTGAGCAACATCTTGTGGATGTACAAGTATTTTTCGCCGCGAAGAAGCATGGAGGACTTCGCGTTCGTAACGCTGTCCATCCAAGTCGGGAAAGCGTGACTCAGACCGAAGTACTGAGAGTTCATACCGATATCCTCAGTAAAGTAGTTTATTTTATGTTGTTCCGGCACTTCTTCGTTTCTATTAACGTACCAGCCGCTATAGTTGGAAGGAATGACATAGTGATCAACGCCATCGACTGTTTTCTTCACACTTACCGAACCTAAATCGAATGATTTCAATTAATATTTTATAACCAACAGCAGCATTTTTGTGTTACGTTGATTTTTAAGCGCAAATTGATAAAATCTTAACTTAGTTATAAAACCTTTTCTTTATTATACCTTTTCTTTAAAAAAAAAAAAAATAAATTATATATAAAGAAATGGTTTAACTTAGCGGCTCGATGAAATCAAAAATAAAACGAAAAATCAGAGAGCCAAAACAGTCTGGGGTAAAAGTAGAATATAGTATATATAAAGAATTATTTTGCTATATATAGCCAGAAATATCTTTAAAGATATAGTAACAAACTTCTTCAATTTGTCGTACTAAAACTTTAGTTTTAAAAACTAAAATAACTCAATCCGAGATGAATTGACCAACCTGTGTCGCCCATTGCGACGTGATAAGCCTTATGTAAGACTTCGTCGTTGAAGAAGAAATGCGGGTTGACTTCGTACATTGGCGGCACATGGATATTTGTGGTGTCCGCTCGTAACGGAACAACGATACTCAGCACGTAAATATACATTTGTTCGTTTACGTTGAAGCGAGCCCACACAGCAGTGTTGTAGAAGGTGTCGAAGTCCTTGGCGGAATGGAGAACGCGGAACAAGCACACCGCTTCGTCATGATGCTGAGGATACATCGCGGAAAACACTTCACCACGTGGGAGCATTCCATGTTCCCATCGCTGTAAGAACTCAGTTACTGCGGCCTAGAAATAAAAACGTAACAAAATTATTTAAAAGTTACTTCAAAATATCATGTAGCAATTCAAACAAACTACGTAATTCTCTCATGGAGAAATATAAAGTTCATCGAAAATAATTGAAGCAAATTTTTCATAAGTTTAAACATTCTTCTTTGTCCTTTTTGCACATTATTCTGTTTTTTATTTTTTTTCAAGCAAAACAATTACGATTTTTTATTCGTATTGCTGGAATAAGAGTTTATCATACCTGATCTTTGAAAGAAGTTATGCTGTTTTCGAGGTTGAAGGATCGCGCTTTCTCATAAAGTTCCGGATGGTAGACGGTTGGTTGATCGACGTGCCAGAAGAGCTCGTAGATGCCCTTCTGCTTGATTAAATATGTCTTCTCGGCGGTGCGGGTCACCACCTGCATGGCGTCAGCCAGGCACGCCACCGTCAAGAACAACGCAATCACTTTCATCCTCGTGCCTGTTTCGCGTAAGGATCGGACGAGACAGCTCGCGAACTGCTTTATATACCTTGGTTTGAGCGATACGAAAAGTTCGGGGGTCCGAGATTAGAGAACTGATGAAGTAACCGTCGCACCGATAATGACCAATATCACCCTTGTTTGTGTAATAATTATCTGCACGTGTAATCGTTAACCCTTTGACACGCTAATCCGAGATTTATATTTAACGTTTGCTTCGCGTTACTTACCTCGTCTGAGAAAAACAGTCTGCTTTTCTAAATCTTCTGTTTGTTCAAGTATAGGTATGTCGCAATACGTCGAAATACGTAGACCTTCTTCGCGCAAATTTCAATAATATGAATAAAAGTCTCGCTAAAATCGGAACAATTTGAATTAATTAAGGAATTAATTAGAGAAATGATTGCTGTTATCTTGATTGATAACAAAAGTTTTCAAATTTGTTCAAATGATTTTTTTAATTGAATTACATTGTTTTTTTAAATAGAAATATATACTCATATAATTATACAAGAAAATATAATATAAAAATATAAAACTATAATATAATATAAAAATATTATATAAAATATAAAAATATTATATAAAAATATTATATAAAATGTAATATTTTTATATAAAAATATTATGTTATATAAAAATATAAATATTACAATATTATATAAAAATATTATATTTTATATAATATTTTTATATAAAATATTATATTTTATATAATATTTTATTTTATATAATATTTTAAAACTTTTATATAATATTTTAAAAGTTTTGAACAGAATTTTATTGTGATATTATAAATTAAAAAACTCATATGAATGACATAACAATAAAAATTTATATAAACAAATATAAACGTTTTTATATATATTTAACATTTTTATCGACTCATATACATTTGCAAGTATACACATATTTGTACAATATTATTAATCTATAAATGCATATCACTTTAATTGCTGACAGACTGCTCGTATGATACGATAACCAATACTCTCACACCAGTTATTTTTTGCGATTAACTGTTTGTACATGGCTCAATTATTTTTTTTTCCTCGATACGATTTTATATTTTTTCCCTTTACTTGATAAGAAAATACGAATATCATTTGGCAGTTATGTAACACGTTATTTATGAAAGTTACAGTTTCTGATTAAATGACGAAAAAAACAGCTAATTATTTAAGAAAAAAAATGGTTAAGATTACACTTTGTCTGTACAGAATGAATCAAAAGTTTTGGTTACCAAACAGAACAAGCAATTTTATATAAAACAATAACGTTTAGAGCGATAATTAATAACAGAAATAACAGAACAAGCAATTTTATATAAAACAATAACATTTAAAACGATAACAGATTAAGCAATTTTATATAAAACAATCACGTTCAAAGCGATAATAAAATTATAGAATGAATGAATTTACTTCAACAAGAACACATTTTTAATGTAAATTTTATTAAAAATGTATAAAATAAAGTTACATAAATACAGAGATAAGGGAGAGTTATTCATCATTGTTACTACGTGTAACAACAAAATTTGGAAATTATATAAAAGAACATATATGAAAGAAGTTTTTTAAAAAAAAAGAAATAAAACGCAATAGTGTAAAACTTTACATATATGTATATACCGTCACTAAATTTTAACTAACTCTTTTCAACTATGTTTTGTTACAGTGTAATTTATATTTAAATATTAAGCACAAATTTATGTCACATATAATTTTTTTTTTTAAATACATGTCCATGTAAATTATTGCATACTATACATATGCGCTTATAATTTTAAACCTCTTTATAGTCCGATATTCGGTTCTTTATAGTCGTTTTACTTGAGTGTGCTTCTTAAATAAGAAATGAAGCAACCGCGCTTCAGCCTGTTCTTCGGTAACATCATTTTTTTCGTGTTTCTTGTCTTCTTTCTCCATCCAAATCACATCAAAAACTTCTTAGATTTAATTACTATGCTTTCTTTTTTGCCGCAATTGTAAATGGTGATAACAGTAATTGGGATTCCGTCAGTGAACGATAAAGATAAAACTAAAGAAAAAAGACACCTGTTGATTTGATAGAACTTTATTTTAAAAAATTTATTTTTTTTAGCAATTTATAAGCAAATTGCAGTCAATTTATGATTAATATAAGGATGTTAGAGCGTCGTTCAACGTCGTGCGTTTGAAGTTACAAGAATTTTCTTTCTTTTTTAAGAACATATTTCTTTGAATTAAAAAAAAATCATACATTTATATAAATAAGGAAATAAAGGTTCGGGGAAATCATTGATCTGCACATGAGCGTAATTTTTCAGCATTCTTTATTGAAAAAAAGGATCATGAACTATCTGTGCACAGACTTTCAGGTAGTAATTTATTAGGCTAAACTTTCAGTAATTTGCGAAAAGTAAGTAATTTCGCGTAAGTCAAGCAGGATGACTTAAAAGTTCGCTTTCTCGGGTTCCGTCGTGTGATAAATGTATACGTCCTTCATCATCATGTTTGGCATCGAGGATTTATACACATACATCGGCCTGTCGAGCGGGAAGCCGAACGGTTTTCCGTCCAGTTTAATCTTGCCGAAGATCGGCAGTTCCACTTGCGACATCTTCGTCTCATCGAGCGGGCTCAGATAGAAGAACATCTTATACCGCATGCCCTCGGGTTTACCCTTCGGCAGTGTCAGACGCTCGGGGTAATTGAAGAGCTTCTCGTAATAGGTAAACGGCTCGCTGCCACTTACAGCCTTTTCCAACTTCGTCCAGAACATATCGCTAGACATCATGTCGGGCATCGTGTATATGGAGTCGGAGCTGCGGCGTTCGATGGTGTTCGAGCCTTGTCTCACTGAAAGAAGCAGAAAGAGTTAAAAATTTCTAAGAGAAAATATTTTAGTTATTTATTATGTAATGTAAAAAAAATGTAAGAGAGAAAGAAAGAAGATATTTGTTTCAAAAAGAAACTATTTACGTGTTACGATGAATTCGTCCAATTCCAGGAAAAATTTGTAATACTCGCGAAGATAGCGCATGTCGTTGGAGTTGACGTCATCAAACGAGGGTCCAAGGAAGATCTTGAGCATGGCTTTGGTCTCCTTGTCGCTGTTGATGTTGAAGCGGTAGGTGAACGGTGTGTAGTTGAGACAGTAACGGCGAGCCTTCACGCGCAGTTTCATTCCGTCCTTGAAGTTCTCCACGGAGATAGCGTTGTTGATGAACGTGTCGCAGTTGTCGAAGTAGGTGACCAACTTGTCCGTGCTCGCGGACTCGAATTTGATGCCGGGGAAGATCAGCTCGCTCTGGTCGTAGTACGGCATGTATTGCTTATATCTGCGAGAGTGAATTTGGTGAGTCTTCATTTGACTTCATGAGCAAAGCGAAAAGAAATACGCACCTAAGGAAGAACTTCTTGAATATTCTCTTTAACATACGGTAGAATCCTGGATCTCTCATGCTGGTGCTGTAGCTCTGGAGCGCGCTGGGTATCATCTTATTCTTGTCCTTGTACTGGAAGTCTAAACTAAGGATGTTCCGGGCGAGAGCGTCGTATTTTCCGTAGAAACGTGGGTTGCACGAGTCCATATTACCTTCGATCAGGTTCGCGAGAATGCTCAAACCTTCGGGTGTGTAGATGTTGACCTGTTTGCCGTTTTTGTCGTACACGTAGCCGAGATCGATGGCGTTCATGATGCGCATTTCTAAAACTTCAATTTCCTGCAAAAAAAAAAAAATTTAAGTTAGAGAATATACAGGGAAATTGACACACAGTGCGAAACAATCTCAGAAAACAAATGATCGTGCCTGCAGGTACTTGTATTTGTAGAACGGTATGTTCATGTAGCGAGAACGTTGAGGCATGAGGATTCCGTTGTTGTACATAAGAGTCGAGTAGTAGCCAGGATAGAATGGTTTGTTCCAGTCGAAGTCCTCGATACTGATCAGATCGTTGGACCAACGTTCCAAGTAGTAGCGAAGTAGCAATTGCTTGTGATTGAAAAAGTAATAGTGGCCGCGGAAATCCTTCGGCATGTCGAAATCCTTCAGGTCCTTCATGTCGAGCCAGAACGGCATTACTTCGCGAACATAGTAATAGAAGGCGTTCAAGCTGGGATCCTCCATCCAGTAGTCCAGTTTGTATTCGTCATCAAAGTAGGGTCTCACCATTTTTCCGGAATAGTTGGCGTAGATCATGTAACTGTCCACGTTGTCAATATTGGCAGAGCCGAGACCTATAATTGTGTAAAAAGAAATAGGCATATTATCGATTCTTTTAAGTTTATAATCGCGTTGTCTCGACATTCGAGAGCGATGTGATATATTTACCACGAGTCATCTTGATGTCGTGGGACTGCTGAATGACATCATTATCGAAGAACAGATTGGGATAAATTTCGTAAGGAGCCGGCAGTCTCAAGTACTTGCAATCGGGTCGGTAGAAGACAGCGACGGTAAAGGCTGATGTGAAAACCATGTCGTTAATGTAAAGGCGCGCCCAAGCAGCGGTCTTGTAGAAAGTCTGGAAGTCTTTGGCGCAATAGAAGAGCTTGAAGAGAATCTTCATCTCCTCACGATGTTTCTCGTAGTATGGGGAGAAGACGGCATTGCGATTGAGCATGCCTTGTTTGTACAAGGACAAAAACTCCTGTACAATAGACTGCGAAAAATAGAAATACAGAGAGTAATAAATATATATTGTACGTGACGATATATGATGTGTGTGTCCAAATTTGAACAACACAGAAAGATATTTAAGTCATGTATTTAAGCAAAGTTGAAATCTTTGAAATGTCTGATTCTGTCTTTTGAACGTTATAGAAGAATATTTTTTTATTAAACTAGTTTAAGCACCTTGTCAGTGTACAGATCGATGTTGGTCTCGATGTCGTAGTTGCGGCCCGCATCGTAAAATTCAGCGTCGGTGAGAGTGTTTTGCTTCACAAAAAATAGCAGTTCGTAGATCTTTTTCTGTTTGTGAAGGAAGTCCATGTCGGCTGTCTTACCGCTGGTCTTGGGTGATGATCCCATGCAAAGCGCAGCTAGCGCTAGCAATAACAGTGCCTTCAGCATCGTGTTTGATTCTCGACGCGTCTCTCTCAGTCTGAACAAGAATTACCTCCACAGCACAGGAGGCCCGATAGACAACTACTGAGCCATTGCCTGTTTTTATATGATGTGATTTCGCCTTAATCAAATGACCTTAACTCACTCGACCTGTCTGTTTCGTTTGCTCATTTTATCTCTTGTGTATTACATATTCACTCCCTCCGTCTGGTGTATCCTTGGTAAAATAACTGATCAGAAGCAGAAAACAATATAATAATTGATGTGAAATTTCGGAAATAAGTGATAAAGCAAACGTTTCATTAGCACTGAAGTTTGTACAATGAGTTAAGAAAGCTTTAAAAATTAACTTTATTAAAAACAAAATAAAATTTATTGCAGTTTTATTTGTGTAGACTGATTTCGACACTGATCAACATTGTCGTCATATGTATCATACATGTGTTGATACATATTCTTATAAATAACACAATTGATACTGACCATGTATAATTGCAAGAGTAATTTTTCAAGAACACTTTTAAATAGTTTTTTTTCTATAAGTCACACATTGTGACTTCAACACATTACATATTTTATATCGTTAGGATATCTGATCTTATTAAAAGAAATAGATTTATCTTGTTTACACGAATAAACATAACAAAAATAATTTTCGAGAACAATTGCTTAAGTCAATAATATAAATATTACTGACAATCACACAAGAATATTATTAGATATTACAGGAATCACTGAAAATATTACTGGCAATTACACAAAATGCCGGTAATTATTTTGTACCACTGCCGCAATATATTACTGCCAGTAGTTCTTTTTCGTAAGAGTAATTACTTTTGATTAAGAAAAGATATTTTATTTAGATCATTCGAGAATGTTTTCCTTCTTCAATGCCTCCAATAAAATCTTAAAACTTGTAACTCTCTGTATAATTTTATAATAATGCAAGTAAATTACAGACAAGAAAAAAATTACACAAATTTAAATTAACACAAATATTGTACAAGTTTAAAAATGATATAACAGTCTATAGAATTAATTAAAACTACAGACATTGTTCTGTATATTTTTTGTATATTTTTTATCTTTACATTGTTATATCAATATTGTTTTTTGCTTTGCGTCGACCGACAGCGATAATTATATACTTGCACAATTATATATGATGATAATGTACGCATTATACAGAGATATATAAAGTTCTGTGAAATTCATACGCGTAAACATGTTTTTATAATAATAAAAGAAACAGAAAAAAAAGTATAGGCTCTTTCCTTGTAATAGTGTCACCGATATAATATGAGGTTTGTTCGCGTCGCATGTCCCAACATGCTCCTACTCGCTCCAACGCAATCTTTTTCAATGAAACTTCAAAACTTTTTCAATAAACTTTTTCAATAAAAAAAGCGGAACTCAGTGCGCAATAGTACAAGCTAACAAATTTGCTGTTAAAGCGTGTTGGAGCAAGTAGGAGCATGTTGGGGCATGCGACGCGAACAAACCTATGGTTTTATCGTTTACTTCTATTTTTAGACAAAACTATTACATAAGAATAATGTCAGACAAATATTTATGAAATCTTATGACAATTTGGCTGAGAACGATCATGCCGTTTGGTAGCAAATCAATTGGTCGTCAGTAGTAAATTTAACTCATTAAATCATTAAATTAAAATTGTTTATTAATTAATAACAAGTAGTTATATAAAATAAGCAATTATATAAAATAAATATTAGATAATATTTAATAGTTGGAAAATACCCATGTGCGGGGAGAAGTATGTCGTAATGTACGTATTCTTGGATTTGATGACACGCGCCAATTTATCAAGTGAATTGCCGCCTCTCTCAAAGTTCATCAAGTTTATCTTTCGACACGATTCGATAATTGCAAAATGATTTAAAATTCCAAATAGCAAGTGACTTACGTGATAACTAACACGCAATCCCGATATATCGGTCGACTTGCAGAAAGCAAAGGCATAAAAAATATTGATATAACAACTAGTGCGAAGACCAAATGTACAAGATAGAATATCTGTTGTATTTTTAGTTAATTCTAAACTACTATCATTTTTAAACTTGTACAGTATTGTGTTACAACAATGCGTGTCCAAATAAACGAAGAGATATTATACCTATATACTTGTATTTTTCCATTGTATAAAGCGCGCACTTGCGCGTCAAAGAGTAATTTTTTAAAATGTTTAAACTCCAATCAATCTTACTTTAAACAAGATTTTATTTTTTAAGTTTCAAAGATAAAAAAGCTTGTCAGGTATCTGTTATCAAAACAAATGCAAATAGTTTGAATATTTTTGTTATCTAATTTATTTAATGAGGTATTTTTTATAACATATGTTTTATTATGCAAGTATTTCACTTAAATAAAAAGCCAATTTCTTACACGAAAGTAAAAACACAATATATACGTTCAACACACGATAAATTTAACACAAGTTAATATTTCCTACTTTCTCAATACTGAAATATAAATTGAAGAAACATTTTTTTTTTTTATATAGTTTATATAACAATTACACAAATTAAAATCGGCTGCTTTTCTCTCATCATACATGTGTATTTCACACGTAAACTTACTTTTCTAGTATGTAAGAGAGAGAATAATTTATAGTTCTTCTCTCTTGACTATATGTTTCATTATAAAAACTTTTATTAAAAAGTGTGCGAAAACTGTGTGCATTCTCAATGGAAACTACTCATTAAACATAGTTACAGCTACATTTTTTTTTTAAGTTTACGTACGTTTTATGGTCAAGTTTTCGCGAATTTTACATATATTTTGATAAAACTGTTGCATACAAAAAAAATAAAAAATGAAGTAATCTCGTATTATTTTTTACATCACTTTTTACACTAGTTATGCCTAGTAACTTTTGAGTAAAGCGCGTTGTGATTTTTCTTCATTTCATGTAAGTGAGCATAAAGGTCTTGAGAAGAAAAAAAAATGACTTTATATAACATCTTTTTATTACACGTATCAATCAAATTAGTTAAGAACTAACTTGATTGAGTTAACTGTGTATAGAGTCATTATCATCGGTATCGTTGGCGCCTTCGGATTTTTCGGACGTGATACTTTTAATATCTTCATCATCTTGCTCATCTTGATCCGACATTTCTTCCCAATTGTCATCCGACTCGCTACTTAAATCGTCTTCGTTTTTATCACCGTCGTCTGACGAATCTGTTAAAATTAAACGTAGCTTAAAATCAGAAATATAAAACTTTTAATTTTGGAATATTTCCTGTGATAACATCATATACAAACCTGGATCTTGATAAACGAGCAAAGTCTCTTCGGTTATATCCTTATGTTCCTGATTAGCTTGAGATATTTGACCAGTTATGAGAGAAACTCTACCTTTTAATCTTTGTACAGCTGTCAGAAGCATTAACTTCGCATCAATGAAACTTAGAATAGGACTAAGTATCTCTGCGATATCTGGTCGTGACATCAAGTGAGCCGCATGAGTCATAATCAAAGGTCGCAACCACATCGTCGCTATATTACTCCTAAACAACGTCCACAAACAAATAGATCAATTTTTATTTACAAAAACATTGAACGCAATATTTACAATAGAAGTTTCACATAAATTTAAGAAAGTTAACAAAAAATAAATAAAAATATAAATGATATAATTACGCGTATGTTTTGCCTTGCAACATAATGGTTAATTCTTTGAGTAACGGCGCTATCGCTTGTACTGGTAATTTTGCGATGGTGTTACGAATTACAGTTTCATTTTTTGTAATCAACACAGTTTGTAAAATAGTTTTATCTTTGCTATTCAACGCTTGCATTAACAGCTGAGCCATATTCGCTCCTTTCGATGGTGATTTTCCTGGTGTAATTGCGTCCGCGTTCAAACTAAGATTTTCTAATCTATCTTTTAAAAGCAATTGAGAGCCCCTATTTTTTTTTGACGTTGATGAAACTCCCATTCCTGCAGAAGTTTTATGGTTTTCATATTTGTATTTTTTTTTTAAATATGTGTCGTGTGTCGTTTATAATGAAAAAGAATAATTTATACAACAAAGAATTACCTGGAGCGAGATATTCGACATCTCCTTCTATAGCTGTGGATTTCATTTTAGTGACTGTTTCTTCTTTTCTTTCCTTCAATTTTTTTCCATCCAATTTCTCTGATCTGATCAGACATTGTATCTTATCAGAAAAATCGGGCACAACTTTTTCAATTGTCAAGTTCAAGTAACTACCATATGCCAACCATAACTTTTCATCCTCAGTTATATGACCTGATAAAATAGGAATTTGTTGAACAGTTTCCTTCTGATTAGTATCTGCTGCAATCGCAATAGTTAAAGATGGTTTTAATGGTTTTGAATGGCCATTTGGTACATATTTGAAAAAGTGTGCTTGCCCCGAACGAACGGTAGTCAGTACAATAATTTGTGATTCTTCCATAGTAATTGTTGAAACTGATGTCGCTTCGTCTTGCATAGCTAATGTTGTTATCGCTACCTTATCATTTTTACTCTAAAATTATAAAATAATTTTAGTTTGAAAAATCTTGTTACACATTTTAACATAAGCAATAACATCTTTATATTGAGAAGTGAAGCGGAGTGATATACCTTGTCTAATGCCCAAACAGAAAGATAACTATCTGCACTAGCACCACTGATTAGATAACTAGTTGTGTCGTTTACTTTTACAGATTGAAGAAAAGTGACTTGATTGGCATGGCCGGTAAATGTGCGAATTACTTGTTTGTTCTCTAAATCCCACCATTTAATTATTCTTTCTGCAGATAATAAGGAATTTCCATTTGCTACAATTGCCAAGGCTGTGACTTTTGCTTTGCCTGATTTCCATTTACATTTGATTCCATTGTCTTGAAGATTCCACTCTATTATGTGATGATCATCTGCTGCTGTAATTAATCCACTTGATGCAGACCAAGCCATGGCAGTAATGATACATGTGTGACCATTCTCTAATGTAGCACCAACAGATGCAGTTGTTACATCATATAGTGTAATTTTTCCATTTCTTGAACCCATTACAACTACAGGTTTGTGATTGTTTTCTTCTGAGACTGATTTTCTTCTGCGTTTCTTTCTCAGCAATGGCTTTAAAAAATAGAAAGGACATTCAAGTAAATATAGATCTAAAAATACTTTACTTTTTTTAAAATATATCATATCTATCAACTTACTATTAATTATTTCTAATTACAAAGAATTTCTATAAAAATATCTATCACCCCACATTTAACATAACCTTCGTTATGTTGTAAAAAAAATAAAAAAAATAGACAATTCGAATAGATCAGATCGTTCGTACAAATAAAAATTGAAATTTGTCGAAGACTCGCTATTAAGTCATACATAGCGAGTACGGAAATAGTGCAAAGACGGAGAAATAGACTTCCGGCAATTTTCGCGGTGATTTGAGAGCACATGGTGCATTTACCGAAGCATTGTTCGCCGACTGCGTGCACATGGATATCCATTGTATAACGCTGCAAGGTGACGACAAGTGCCGGTTGGGTGTGTATTCCTGTTTCAATCGACTAGTCGCGGTTTCCCAAATCTTCAATTTGCCATCATTACCACAAAACGCGTAATATTGACCGTCCTGAGAGAAAGCCGAGAATCCGGTGGTGTTCGCCATGTTCCTTAAGTAAAATAAGATATAGGTTAGAAATTGGCACACGTATTCCACCTCTCCGAGAGAGAGAACTGAGGTATACTGTTCGAAGATGAACGCGCATGTGCAAACATAGAGACTGAGACCTAGAGAGAAGACTGAAGGCGCCGGCACACGAGACCATGTGCGTTCGTTTTTTACTGGCAGTACTGAAAATTTATAGATTCATGTCACGTATACTATAGATTTTTCAGTACTGCCAGTCAAAAACGAATGAAGCCCATATATGTAATACTCCTATATTGCTCGTTTCGTATACTTCCCATGAGCGGTTTGTCCGCCGATAAAGTGAGACAGATGATAGATGTATTGACCGTTCTGCACATGCGCTACACTCGATTCAACGAGAGAAGAGAATTTCGACGGACGAAAACGCGTCCATTTCGCGCATCTCTCCTACCGGTAAGCTGCCCCAC
>QVNV01013795.1:0-75383 GCA_014825455.1 Pseudomyrmex pallidus | reverse complement strand
GCGTGCGACTATCAGTGCGCGCGGAATTCATTGGCCCTCCGAAGGACAGGGGTGGACTATTCATATCAATGCACACCCTTGTCGAAGGGTTGCGAAACTTCGAACTTGCATCCCCTGTATTCGTCCCGCATTATTGAGGAAAACGTTGCGACCTTCTCAAGAACCCGAGATCGTACGATTGGTTTTATCTCAAAGCACCGAGCAGCTCATTTTTACATGCACTGTTATTAACATCGTACAGTTAATACAAGGAGAATGTAAAGCTAATTAATATTTGTTTATATATATTTGTAACGTTATATATATATATATATATATTTGTTTCACAGAGTTTTCAATATCAACGTTTTTTTAATAAAATATTTTTATAATGGTACAATTTTTTATGTTGTTTATAATGTTACAATTTTTTTATATCATTCCTGCTCAATATATCGCTAAAACTGTGTTACATTAACTGATTACAATTACTGTTTAGAAAAAATACTTTGAGCTTTATAACACTTCTGAGAATTGAGATTTTTCTTTTCTCTCTTTTACTTTTTTTTTTTTACATTTAATAATAGCACATAAAAGCAACTTATATAAAAATAGTATCCTTATATGTATTATTTGTGTGTGACAAACAGAATGTTATATTTTATTGTCTCGTACATTACTGGTGTAATTATTTCCTTGCTTTTGCGAGAACTCGCAGCGAGTCAATAGATTTCCGACATATCTCGCACAATTTCATGGACAATATTTTAGCTTCCTTTTAAGCAGGTCGATGGTGCCATCTATCAGCAGATGCATTAACTAATCAACTTTCACGCATGTGCATTATACGTCTCCAAGTAGTCTTTAGAAAAGTCGGCAATGAGGATTCCTAATCGGATCGATAGAATAACGAAACGGCGACGATGTGCTCCGGGAGGCTTATTTTGCGTTAAACAAAAATACAGAAAAATGTTTTAAAAAATCGTAAAAAATGTAAAAAAAAATAATAAATATAAAAAAATAAAAAAAAGTACACGTTATTAGGTCATTGGAAGTGTAAAAAATTGTAAGATATAATGAAAGCCCATAAAACGGTCTTTTTCTGACGCTGCTGTGTACTGCGGGTTGCATTCTGTAGGCGAGTATTTCTTTTTTTTTTTATATTAGATTGTGTGCTTAATAACATGTAGTTGTATAAATAGACATAAACATGCCATTCGCATGTGCAGTGCAATTTGTTTAGATACATATTATACAAGCTGTTCTATAATCATGAGAGGTATCTTCTATAATTGCAAATTTGAAGGAGGAGATACTTTGTGTTTCATAAAATCATATTTTCTCTTTTGTCACGTTTTATTTTAATTAGGAGATACCGAAGAACGAACATAACACACATGTTTACTAATTATATAATTGCGTAACTTTTCTCTCTCTCTCTCTCTCTCTTTCACGTATTGTTATTTTTATATGTTAAAAAGATACTCTGTGAAACTCTTTTCAGCACAAATTTATATTAAATGAGCACACTGTTCTTCGGCAATATTATTTTCAATAATGAACATCTGAATTGAGAAGAGGCAGTATAATTTTGGATAGCCGAGTATATCGTTCCGCAAAAGCACCGACGAACAGGCTGCCGCCGCAGTCGCTTACATTCGAAAATGCACGTAGGTCCATTACGAAACGATATAATGGCGCAGTCTATTATCTAAACAACGAGAAGCACCAACGACGGAATCGCGGCGCGGCGTGGCGGGGTTTTGCCGCGAATGTTATTGATATTCCCGGCGGTCGTCTCGCTTTACGTTGAAATTAGCCAACGGAGGAAGCCGCTGCATAACGCTGTCGCGATACAACCGAGAGCCGACCCCGGTGCTCTATCGAGTATCGATCACTCCGGTCGACGAGGGCAGCTCGAGTAGCTCGTAGTATGATGATACGCGTCTCTCTTCCGGTATGGCGCTCGCTTAATATCTTCGTTAAGATTCACGAAGTAACTCCGCTATCGCCAACTCATAAAGCTCGACTCCGAGCCGTAGACAGATATGATGACGAAATAATAAAACCGAAGAATCATACGATAAAGGGAAAAAAAGGCGAGATGTAGTCTGAACATTTTATTAAAACACAATTGCTCATGAAAAACTTGAGTTGTAAAAAAGATAATTAAAATATGCGCTTCTACATAACGTCGAAGTTGACACACAGTACTATAATAGGAACGCATTATTAATTTGTCTAAATTTATTAATAAAATAGTTGATTCGTATCTCTTTTTTTTTTTTACAATTTTTGATAGGGATGTAGAAATAACAGAACAAGAGCGAGAGCGAAAGGTGGAAATACGCGTGTAAAGTGTACGCACTGCAAGTGACCATTGCCAAAACGCGAACCGGCCGTTCGATCGGACCTTTCCGGTTTGTCCAATCGATCGGGCTAAAGATTTTCGACTCTTAATTAAGATCTGCGAGGGCACTCGAGTTTTCAATTAAAAGGATAGCGACGTTCCCTCTGTTGTCTCTGTTTCCCGTCGTCCGTTCTCTTTTCGCGTGCGCGCTCCGCGTCTCTGTCGCCCCCGTATTCGTGTCTCTTTCCCGTATTTTTCGTTCTCTCTTGCCGCGACGTTCTTTTTGTTCCCCATTTCCCCCGCCCGCGCCTGATGCGCCGGCAACATTAAATGCAATTTTGCGCAACGCATCCTCCGAGGGTACTCGGATCCCGATGGTGTCTCCCGATCCACTTTTTTCCGTTTTAGCCACTTTTGTGGAGTACACGTGCGCGCACGCGCTCGTGTCATTTTTGTTTCCGACAATGTTTCCGATTCTTTGTCGGACGATATCGAAAAATATTTGTTACTTCGTTACTCCGATACTCGAGATCGCGCGCAATATTCTAGCGGCAAGGCGGGGGTGGCTTCGAGAATCCTCCATCGGCTGCTCTGCCCTTGGGCATTGAAATATTCAAGTAACCACTTTGTGCGCTGTTTCTAAATTCCGAATCTCGAAAACTACTAACAGAAAATATTGCACGTAATACTATTAGCCGAAATAGATTTATTAAGTAAGAAAAGACGGTTGTAGGTGTATGTTTCTCAAAGACATTGCTCAATAATTGAAAACGGAAGTCAAAAGAACATATGTTTGTACATATTTTGACTGTCCAATACACAAAATTCTATTTACATATCGGTCTTAAATTTTGGAGAATTTCATTTTTGCTCTCAAGAAGATATTATCCCACAATGCTTAATAAATAACTCCTTCTCTCCTCTTTCCCTCTCTCTCTCTCTCTCTCTCTCTCTCTCTCGTTAATCACGCGGAGGAGAGGCAGGAATGGAAAACAGGAAACGAGTGTGCAATCGGGATGAGCAGAGTTGGTATTTTCGGCGGTCATCCCCATCAGCATCGGTTCGCGGAGTTGCGAATGGGTAACCCTCGCGCAATGCCAATTTTTGCTGCATACAAAAGCACGGTGAGCACGATGTACGCGTGCCGTCGCGTTTCCCGCCCACGCACACACATGCACGCACGCACACCGATCGGGCTACGTGTGCGCCCGATAATGCTGCACGATGACCATGGGACACCGGGCTGATTGGGGTGTGCAGGCGACCTATGCAGTTTAATTTATGTTGCATCACCAGCCAGTCGTATGTGCATCAACGCACGCGATCGCGATCGTCTCACTTGTATTTCGTCCCGGTTTTTCGCGAGACGGCGGCGTTTCGCCCCCGTGTTTCGTCTCCCGCAAAGATCTGCGTGGTTTCGATGGCGCCTCCGTGCACACGCACGTAGACGGTTGTACGTGTGCGCGTGTGTATACGTAACGTGCGTATGTGTGAGTGTAATACACACGCGTGTTTTCACAGACGAGAGTCAAGGCTAGACTCTCGTGGTCGGCCATCTTTGTTTAATTGTGTCGCTGCAGATAACAGATAAAGAAACTGACGTTCATATTCGGAGACTTCCTGTGAATTTCCGGTTTGAAAGTTCGTATCGCGTTGAGGGTTTACACTCCAGACGATTCGTCTATTTCTATTTGAAACTGACGATCAAAAACTCATGGTCTTTCTAGTACGTATATAACAAGTGTTTATATTATTATTCTTATATATTGCAATTATACATACTCTCGAATAATTGTAATTCTATTACAAGTACGTAAAATTATGATCTCAAAAGAGCAAAAGAATCTACTCGGAAGCAGCCGAGTGCGAATCAATGCGAAAGATCCGATGTCGAAAAATGCGACATTTTTCTTGACGCGATTTATTTTCCTGCTACGCGACTTAAAACTGAAGTCAATAGGCCAATATGCTCCCCATCGACTGACGTGTGATTTAGTAGCCGGCTACGAATCGCAGTCGCGACATGAACGGGGGAGGGTCGTTCATCAGCGCGTCCGAGTCCAAGATCAAAAGAGCAATAAATAAAGGAGCGTTATGGACGAGTCGTCGCACGCACTCGCGCTACACACATAAGCGAAATCCGAGAAGCGGCGCGGTAAGAAGAAAGCTAATTAGCGCGGATCGAAGCCGCACGGCGTTTGATAAATGAACAGCCAATATTTGGACAAAGGGGGATTTCTTTTTCTTTCTACACTCGTGTCCCGACTGCGCTTTTCATTTTTTTTCCCTCACCGCCGAGTTCTTTTACATCTGTCGGCGTAGTCGAAGATGCGTGTGATGGCGCGCAAGGGAGTTGTGAAGAGGGACGGACGAGAGACGACGCGACGCGCGTATACGCGCAACTTATGCGCGTTTGGGTAAATATCTCCGAGGGTATTTACATGAGCGAGCTCGACTCCGAGATAGCCCGTGATTAATGGCCCTTCTTCAAGCTTTATTAACGACCTGTCCACCCGGACCTCGCCTTGACCACTTTCAGAAAACCTCGTATGGCCGGCGTTCATCATGTATGATTTTATTCAGGCGCTTCCTGAAATTGCAAGAAGATCGCTTGTGGTCCCTTGCGAGCTTGTGGTCGACGATGATTTTTGAAACAACTGCCGTGAATATTTTGCAATATAGAAAAAATGTGTCACGCGTGTACGGTCACGCAGTTGTTTAAAAGGATATTCACTTTTGTCAATCATTTAATTTCGAATTTTGTTACCACTACATACGCACGTATTAATTATTGTACGAGTAATTAGATGAATTCTGCGAACAACGCGGTTAATTTTCTTTTGAGAACAAACGTCGACTTTCTACGGTCGACGTTGAGTCACACGGCGCAGACCATAAGGTACCGTATAAATACACGGTAATCCTATCCGATAATAGTCGCACGGTCAATTAAGATGACCGTCATAAGAACCAATTAAACGTAAGTGCGTGACTATGCTGGCTCGGGTTACGTATTTACGATCTAAAATTATGCGTTTTCGTTCCGCTCTCCCATTACTTTCGCCCTACGATTTCTTTCTCGAGTAGCTCTCCTCCTCCTCCTCCTCTTGTTCTCTTTCTCTTACGATCGTGAAATTTCATCTATGCACCCACCTGATGTTTCGGTTACGCTTCGCGCAGATTTTAAAATACTTCCAAATACTTCGTACAATTTGTTATCAAAAGTCGCCCATAATTGACGCAATTATGCGTATCGTGCAATTATCAGTTCATTTCCTCAGTTTGCACGACGCGCCGGGAACGATACTCTTTGGAAACGCGTAAATAATATATTTGCGTAAACGCGTGACGACCGGATGTGTGATCTACGTGATTAATCGCCGCGTTAATTAAAATGTTCGCTTAATAAGTCCGCTTAAACGGCGGGAAAAACAGCGGGACGATTCATTTAACAATTATTTTATGTAGTTTATACGCGTACACACCCCGTTAAAGTATTTTGCAATGCACACACCAATGACCACCGCGTGCGCGTGTATACGATAATGCGGAAGCCCCAAAATGCACCGCGACAATAACGATTCCGAGTGAGTTCATCCGCGACGAGAGATATCGAACGCGCGCGACTCCGCTTTCAAGATACTCCACAACAGGAACTCGTGAAATTTAGTTCGTTTCCTAAGATCAGATAGCGCGGCTCTAGTAAAAAAAAAAAAAAAAAATCTCAGGTATGGTCGTGCATGTGAAACCACATAACCACGTCTCTCTCACGTCTGAGTCCTTCTTTTTTTTTAATCCTTTCACCTGTCCCGGTTTTTCACATTCATAAACGGTTACCAAACGAGTTGCCACAAGGGCACAAAAAATGAAGTGCGGCGATTATTAAATATACCTACCCCCGCATTTCGAAGGACGACCAGAGGAAACGTTACACACACACACACACACACACACACACATGCCATATTATTTCTGCCGCGTAATTGAGGGGAGCTAGCTATAAGAAGATTCCTTCCGGCTGAAGACAGAATAATGTTATGATAATGATCGTGCATTTATCGTGCACTCGGTGTTCTTAGATTTCTGATACTCCTTCTGTATAATAAGATTATCTGCGACAATTGTCGTCAGTATCGCGATAATATTTTACTTCGATAAAGATAATCATCTTTACTTTGGCATGATACGTGGCTTTTCAACATTTTCGCAGAATTTAATTGTTTCGCGAAGAGAGAATCATCTCTCGATAATTTATTTCACCGATATGTACGTATCAGTAGAATTTTTCAGTAAAAGCGATAAACATACATTTGTTTTTTGCGTCGCGGACAAATAGTTTATTCAGTTTTATTATTATTATTTTTTTACAGAGTTATTTTTGTTATAATTTAGTCACTTGCAAAGAGGATTTTACGCGCGATATTTTTTCCTTTTGCTTAAACGTCAAAAAATAAAAAATAAAAAAAAACACTTTCATTTTTATTTTGAAATAATTTCTCCATCGAAACGTACACAATTCACATTTGAATGCGGATGCATAAATACACGATAGTTTTCTTGAACAACATCAACTATAAAAGGAGCAAATAAATTCTCGTTCGGTGTCGATACTTTTAGAAAAATGAACGGCAAGGGGATTGTTCGACACCGGGGAAAAAGTGGTCGCCGAATAGTTTACGGTTTACACACGAGCCGAAAGACAACACTTTCACGGCTGAGATATAGCCGGCGAACGCTACGTATGCTGATATATGGACCCGTCTCGCGTTGATAGATACCAGAAACTTTACAACTTTAATTTTTCCCTCGACGTCAATTTTGGGTTTTAATCTTGACCTACACCTCGGACAGGGCGTGTCAGACAAAGAAAGAATTACTGCCGCTGCAATTAAATGACGCTGTTCTCGTGTGCGAGTTTTGTTGTGTTGTGTCTGGAGTTTAGAAATTTTAAAATACGTTTTTTTTTTTTTTTTTTTTTATGAAGCTTTGGAGGTAAAAAGAATATTTTGCAAATTTTTAATTAAATTTAATTCATAAATCTATTAGAGATGCTTAGATCGCATCTCGTATAGAAAATTCCTTTACTTTATAAAGAATCGATTAATAAATATATGTTCACATTGCGAAACAGAAAAACTTTAGCAGAATTGGCAGTCTCATTAATATACGCCAGATAAATACATGAAGATTACGTACGTGACATAATATTTCTCCAGATTTTGTCAGAATACTTGGAATTGCGATAGCGAAGCTACTAATCCGCCAGCAAGTTTGATATTGATCTTATCGAAGGAAAATCAGCACGTGATTCACGCCAGCAGAATCATGTAATAACACACTCGATAAGATCGTATTTACACTTGCAAGTCAACAGATGATTTATCATGTCGTAATACTGTGACGCCGCTGGAGTGAAAACTGATGTGCTCGATAACGCGAGAAAGAAATGTTTTTTTCTGAAGAAAAATTATAATATTTCCCGAGGAAACGACGTATCAGAATTTTTTTCGGCTCGTTTGAATTCCAGTTCGGGACCCTTATTCATCTCAGGTGGTTGGCTTCGCTCGCATCTGCGGCGAAGACATTGTTCCGGTTAATGAAATTCGTCTGGCCTTCGCCAACTTTTATCGTGGATATTTCAATTGCGAGCGTGAACAATTGGCGCATCCGGCGCGTATCCACAATGGGAAACATTCGGCGCCTTATCGAGCTTGTAGATATCGCGTCATAATTTAGCGATGAAAATCAATCGTTTCAAATTGAATATTCTATATCAATCGCGAGCATGTAGCCGTAACATTTTTTGAAATTGCTAATATTTCCCGAACGTTTTCACACAGTCATCTCTGCTGTATATTATTGTTTAGCATATTAGCAGAGCACAAATATTCCGTGCAATCCCAATGCCGTGATGTATAAACATTCTTTTTACAATATCAATTTTTCAACTCGGCATTTGTATCTTTTTATTATTCGAAAGCTACAAAAAAAATTAAATCGTTTGCAAATTTTTTTTAAAATCAATAAGTGGCAGTCGTTCAATTTTAAATGTTATTAGAAAATGTTACACATAACAATGTCACACACACACACACACACACTCTCTCTCCATCTACGACATGTTTTTACTTGAAAATAATCGATTATAAATTTTATTATTATCATTATATTTAAGTGTATAGGTATATTTTAGTAGGTTGGTAAAAACCAGCACACGTATCTTCAAGGAGTTTTTATAAAAAAACATTTATTGTATATATTTGTACATCAGAGTGCTCTGTTGTAAAGAATTATATAAATTGTTGTTACATTTCTTTGTATAGCTTAATATCACACCATGATGTTTGTGATTGTCGAGCATATCAGAGTATTTAATATTTTACGCATTTGTATTCGTATAATAAAAAGTACCAAATTTACACGTTTAAAAGTTCAGCTGTACTTTTCCGCAATTAAAACATCGCATTCACGTTAAAATTATTTGACGACGAAGATTCTCGTTCCGTGCGCAGTTTCTCTTACTTCGCGGTATCACTTTCATCTTTTTTTTTTCTGCTTCCGACTCTATACCTCGCGTATGCATTATGTCAAAATGATAAATAATAACTACGTTTGTTTAAAAACAGCCTGCAGCCTAAAATTCGTAGCGTATCGTCTGTTTAATCCGACTGTTTTCCACATCACCTTGTCATCTTTGTTGCTGTGCGCGATACATACGGGATATTTTACGATAAAATTTAAAGCATTGCGGCTAAGTTTGCAACTGGTCTGGTCTGAGAAATTCGCGTGGTGTGAGAGACCGCGTTTTCTCTCGTGGATGTTTGCGTTTTTTAACCGAAGCGAAAAGAGAAAAATTGATACGTGTATTTTTTAATACGCGATTTAACTTGCAAGACCGAGTGTTCTTTCGAGTATTTTGCATTTTCGATAAAACGTTTTTTCGCGATACATTTTGCATAATGTAAGACTTGCCGCTTATATTGTAATCGAGCGATGATTACATCGTCGCCAAGCGAGGAATTTATTCTGTTCTTTTAATGAACACCACCACTAAAATCGAATAGCTTGCCGAGTAGCCGCCAATCTCTCACTCAGACTCTATAAGAATGCCCGGTACGAGAATTGCAATACACTCGCGCACGAAACAGCCGCTGCGGGCGGAAACGAAATTACGCACCGTGAACGCTCGTCCGATCGATTGCTGAGAGAAATGAGTTTAGCTCGACGCGGATCCTCCTTCCTGTTCCGCGCGCAATAAATTTCCAAATCCTACGCTATATAACGGACCGCGTAGCTGTAACGAGATATTTCAGATCGTGCAGTTTGAACGTCTGAATACCTCGAACGGTCCGTTTGCGAACGGAAATTTTGACTTGGTCTTCAGATAGTATTTACCGCTCGCGAAGAAAAGCGACTTGTGACCCCCCATGATGGACGTGGGCGAGTCGTTGCACCGGCCCCGCTTGAATTTTCTGTAAGAGGAGCAGCTTTTTCCGTGAAAGCCTACCGTACTGGTAATAGACTCGGCAAAGAATCTAAATGAACGGGCGTGAGAACAGGCGCCACCAGGATCCGCCAGACAGCCGTGCTGCTTTGAGCCCCCGTTCGGATAAAAATCGGCATCCCCGATGGCTGACAAGAAGCCGAGAAGACCGCCGTTCGTGTGTATAATCTCCACGAACTCTGCATCACCGGATGATATCCTGGATCCTGGTTCAGCTAAATTGAAGCGTGGTAGAGCTGGATCCAGTCCTGAAACATCAGCGGATGTTGATCATTGATTTAACGTCGATCAATTTTGTGACTTAACGAAACGTTTTTATAATTCACGTAAAGTAAATTGTGCAATTTTCTGCAAATAATGCGGATTTAAAGAGACATCGGATACTGAAGAAAAATTAAACTGTAGAAAAATTAAACAGAAGCATTTTTTAGAAACCGGATAAGTTTTCGCAAATATCGCGTGTGTAAAAAGTAATGAACTATCTATGTTAAAAGTCGAGGTTTTTTAGGCAAAAAAGATCTGCAATAGTATTTGATAAAAAAAAAAAAATTTCTTTAATACGAGTTCGAGATGTAATACTCGTTTTACAATGTCAAAGTTTTTTTTTATTCAATATCCTGTTAAATGTGTCGGACGGATAAAAACTTACCTATGACGGACTTGACCTCGCCTTTGGCGTTGCGAGCAGCGATACCAGCTACATGGGCGCCAAGCGAGTGGCCGACCACTATGGTTTCCGACAATTCCATTTGATGGTTCGAAAGGAAGTCGATCATGCGCGAAACAAATTCACCAACTCTCTTAACACGATTGCTTGCCCAAATGTAACCCTTGATGCTGATTTTGCTCCAGTCTATGACGATGATGTTGTAATCGCCATGCTTGAGATAGGCTGCGAACAGCAACAATAATTCATATTGAGGGGCAAGTTCGATACTGTTTTAGATACGTATGTATTTTTATCGAGAAACTAACATTTCCCAATGGGAAAAAGTTTTGCGCTGCGGACAATTATTCAACAGTACAACATACCATCGCGAATCAAGGTGCACGCCGCGCTTTTGCGAGAATTCATCCATCCGTGAGTGATGAAACGCGTCGGTAAGGCGGGGTCGAATTTGGTCCTTTTCAGCGCGTCCTCGTCATCGATATACAGCGGTTTTGAATGAATAGGATTCTTTCTTGTATACAGAAAGAAGAAGACAAAGTTCTCGAGCTCAATTTCTGTACTGTCTTGCTCGTCGTCATCGTCCAACCTCAGTCTCACCAGATTCTCATCGTCGTCATATACACACATGATTCCATCACTTTTGGTGCAGACATCGTAATTCTGCGGCGTTTTTCCCGAAGCATTGTTCAGGGGAAGCCCTACATAGTCAGAATATAAAAAAAAAAATACGTCCATTAAAACGAAATTAGTTGTTAAATATCTTGTCGGAAAATTAAGACGTAGAGTCGTCCAAAAAGAAGTAAAAATGCAAATAATTTTACCGGCTGCGGTGCACACGAGCAAGAAACCGATAAGAACCTGCGTCTTCATGTTTGTCGCAATCACAATGTTACTACCGCACATGTATGGTCGCTTATAAAGCGATTATTCGGCCACCAATATATTTCGATTTTAACGATAAGATATATCTTGTTTTGCGGATATATATCTTATAAGTATGCAATTGTGTGATAATATCTAGAGGTTTCGTGTCACGTGATATTTTAACGCGTGTTTAAGCTTTGATGGAATGCTGAGATTATTACATTTTCTTGTATTACGTCTTTCTGTCTTTCTCTAAGAATAACTGAGTATATGTTTTTATTTCACACAATAATACACTTTATTTATTTTAATTCATTGTCGCGTCAGCTGATCGAGTGACTCGCGGAACGCTCGTTGGTTTTCTGCCTCTGTTTGTAGCTAAATCGTTCTCTCGAGACAAGAGAGGTGTGTTTAGCGCGCTCTGTCTTCGTTCGTATTGTCCTTATACAATCGTCACGTGTAAGCCACGTTCAAAATATGAGCCGTTTCGCCGAACGAAAAACAGCCAGGTCGAAGCCATACGCAAAATGTGACACAAACAGCTTTCAATTTAATGAGTTTCTTACACGACACATTATTTAAATAGAGAAGTTAATAAATATACGAACATAGTGTTGATCAGAAAGAGATCAGAGTGAATACAGCGTATTTTTAGAAAAGCGCATCAATTAACAAAGATTTAATTCTAGTAATAATATTATATTGATCGGTAAGATGTCGCTTACTTTTTCAATGTCAATTATCTTGATTCGCACCGTCCAATCCGTACTACGTGAGCTGAGATTTGCCATTTTTCCGCATCTGTTGTTCACGTCATAAATCAATTTCAATCCGCGTAGATTACTCGATACGCTTAATCAGCGAGTGTTATTGACAAAGACCCGTGCTGAGATTAAGGATTAAAAGTCTAACAAAAATATCGTGCACACAGTAAGTGCGGAGATATTGGATATTCTGTCGCGAGTGAATCGTGTGCGCGAGAAAAAGAGAGACGGAGAGAAAAAAAAACATTAAAAATGCGAAAATGCGAATTATTGCAGAGAGAAAAAGAGAAAGAGAGAGAGAGAGAAGCGTAACAGTTCGATAAATCACGTAATTTAAATAATAAATGTATTTAAAATGATCGGTTAATTTACATTCCGCAATATACCTCCCCCCCCTCCCAATATGTATCCCTGAAAGAGTTTAATATTTTAAAGACATTATTATTCTCTATTATTATATTAATTATCGAGTTAATATCGGGTTAATGATACAATTAAGCTATCAGGTAAATAGAATTTTTGCGCAATTCAACGCTTTGATTGTAACCTCATTTCGGACAATCAATCATTTGTATATCGGGTGTTGTTATCTGCATTATCAATCATTCTTATAAAACATACGATAAGCATTAATTATCCATGTATTTCTGCTTCGATTTTTTAATCGGCGGCGGTGAGATATCCGCGCTGCAAATCTGTTTGTGCGATAACATGATATCATGTAGAACAAGTGCATTAAAACGCATCAAACAATAATACACTTTGTAACGTCACGGGGTATTATATGTACATATATATATAACAAAAAAATCGAGATAAGATTGAAACAAGCGCGAAACAAATATATATTTATGGTTTCCCGTTCTTATAAATAAAACTATTCTAAAAAATATAAAACAAAAACAAGTAAACAAAAATGTAGCTTTCTATTAATATTTTCACAACTCTTCAAATTGTGTCGTAAAGCAGAATAGAATCGCATGGAAAGTAAAATTTGTTCTATCGACGCTATATTTCGGAGTAGAGTTTTACCGTCAGTAAACGCTCATACATACTACATAGACGTTAATTTCTATATCAACGTTCAAAACCGCGAGACATAAATCTCATTAGAGTACGTTGCTCGGTCACATGATGATGAAATGCAAGTGGTCTGATCAGACAATCCGATTGACCAATAAATTTTCTTGTGTGCCGGCTAGCGGATTTTTGAGTGTGACTTTACGCGAAGAAAGAAAATGCTTTCCTATAAGCCGCACGTGTTTTCCCACCGAGACGTTTAATTCGCTTGTGCTCACGAGTTTTATTCGTAATTGAGTCGTACGGCGTGGCCCAGCGCGTTTACGTAAATTTTAAAATATTCTAATTAGTGTAATGAAATTAGCGCGCTTATGAGACTTTCGTGGCATTAGTCGGCACGTAGGAAGACCGTGGCGTTAACATGTCTATGAAAATTTTCATTTGCACATTGACGCGAGAGAGAAAGAAAGAAAGAGAGAAAGAGAGAGAGAGAGAGACGGTTTTAAGCGGAAGGATTAAGTGTGCAGAAACCTGTTGTGGCGTGTGTTCTTTTTAAAAGCCGTGGTCGGGTTCTCGCCCTCGTCGGTTACATTTCTCAGACGTAGAATCAAACAGGTTCGCGGCGCGCGGCGGTATAAAAAACCCGTTTTAACGACCTCGCTGGAAATTTTTATTGTATGCACAAGGATTGCGCGGGGATGCCGGCCGATACAAATACTCGCCGGATCTGCGGTGGCTATCTCGCCTTTGTTCCGGGCGCGCGTTTACAGGTGTTGAATATTAAAATGAGATGGGTTTATCGGAAAAATCATATCGGAACGCGATCGGGCACGCGCTTTCTCCCCTCCTCCGAATCCCCGTTCACTTTCGCCTATCGCGAATTATTTGCAGATCGAATGTGTTCCGACTGATGCAAGTGCGCGTGAGTAAACATCGTCGCGTCTCTGCGTAGATGTCTCTCAAAGTTAAAAAAAAAAAAAAAATATTGATTGACCACACTTTTATTGTTAAAGTTGTCTCGAGAGAATTGATTTTTTTCTCCGCGCGTGAAAAAAGAAGAAAAAAGACTTTTTGCCTTTTTTTTTCAGCAAGACGCTGAGTTACTACGCTAGACCAGCGCAAAATTATGTTTAGATGACCGAAGACTCGACATCCACGGTGCGAGCGCTTGCGTAAAGCACGAAAATGAGGGGGAGACCGAGGGAGAAGAGAAAAGGGGGAGCAAAGTGGGTGGCGGTCTGGGGGTGACGGGGGGCGAGTTGGAGCTGTGAAAGCGAGGGCGCCTGCAGTGACTAGCCTCCATCGATTTACCGTGCGGCGCCATCTTGCCACCCTACGCCACGGGGGTTGACCACCCCTCTGCCACCCCCTTGCCGCACCGCCACCCGTCGGGGTCACCCCCCTCGAGGTACCGGCAGACATTTTGAAAAATGATTCCGAAAGTCATCGTGGCCCGCGCTGGCGTTTTTTAGCGGGCTCGACCCGGCCCGCCCCGGCTCGCTCGATGTCCTTCTCTCTCTTTCTCTCTTTTCGTCGCTCGCTCTTTTACACCCGAGAAGAGCAAGGGAAGAAAAACCGGATGCGCGACAAAAAGAGGGAAAACTATCGCGGTCGAAAGACGCGGAAATAAATGAGCAGAGGAGCCTGCGTGTCGTGGTTATTAAGCTTTAAGTGATGAGATTTTCGCAACAGCGAGCGCCAGCCACGACAAAACGCACCAGGTTTCTTTTTATCGCAACGGCGAATAATCGGCGATTTTTTATTTTGTCATCAGCAACGTTAATTATTGTAACGTTTATCGGAAATCATTTGTGTTCTAAGAATTCATCGATGCAACATATATTTATTTCCACCACAGAGACAACACACTGTGTAATTCGGCGCGACAGATAAAGAAATGTCTACAATTGTTTCATTCCTACGTTGTGTATGCATTCAATTGTTTTTTTTCCCCCTATTTCGAAATATCGAAGGCCAGGAAAGAGGCACGTTACTTCATTTTACTTTAATCTGTATGGAGCGATATGTCGTTGCGCCGAAAATTTATGACTACCCCTATATATAACGCCGCGTCGAGCTATCTGCAATTATGCATACGAATAGTTTTATCTGTGTTCAAGTATTAAATGATGACTTTCGTAGAATAATATTACTACGTACTTCGGGGAGCGCGTTAATTTCCGAAATTGCGAGATGAAGACGTGCGTGCACGTAAATTCAAAAAGTCGAGTGTTACGTCGTATAATATTTTATTTGTTTTTTGTTTTTTTTTTGGTTTCGAAAAATGTTTCCTTTTCTAACAGATTAAAAAAAAACATGTTTTTTTTTCTTATAAGTTAGAAGATCGCATTGGACAATTAAATAAAGTTGCGAAGTGTAACTTAAGAAGATCCCAATCCCATTTACTCCTAGAGTGAGAGGACGGTAATATTTTAAACAGACGATTGCGGCCTGTGGCTGGACATTCTGAATCGAAAGAGACGGGGAACAAAGGTCGGACAGGAGAGAAAGATTTCAATCGCGTCTACCAATCGTGGAATAAACAATACGGGCTTTCGAGAATGCACACTGCGGTCGATCGGCTCTCGATTAATCAGAAAAAAAATTCTTGTTTTTGCAAAAAAAAGGATTACCATTCGCGTAGAAATAAGAGATTCCGAGATTCTCTCGATGCGACGCATATAAAAAACACACGTATCTATAATCCAAACGCATGTAAAACGTAACAAAAATAAATATTTCCGCGCTAGAGAAGAATGTAATATAACAAATAACATTTATTTGCACGTTATTATTATAATGATGATTCAATAAAAACAGTGATGTGTAAGTCGGCGCGCATTTTTAAATAACATTCTATTTATATTCTACTCGCGGGTAACGCGCGATCTGCATTGCGACGCAAAAATGTGTCAAAGGGAGTTTGCGATAGTTGTTCGAGCTTATCATGAATGCAACGTGAGAATGATAAGAATAAATCTGGAGAATAAATAAGACTATATTAATACACACAGAGGAAAAGAAGAGAAATAAATTTCGATAAAACTCACGAGCAATAAGAAGCGCAAGAGTGCGAGAGTGCTCAATTGATTCGCGAAGAGCAACGAGGATAAAAGAAGGCGCGCGCGCGCGCGCGCGCGAGAGAGAGAGAGAGAGAAAGTAAATAATGCAAAATAAGTCTCATCCGCAAACAAGTTTGAATCGCGCACGGGTTATTACAAAAACAGGCTTCGCGCGCGCGTCCGCAATTGAATTTCGACGAGAATAATGGGCGATCGACAAATTTACAGAGTAGCGGTACATCGTCCTCATCGCGCAATTATATTTTTATATCGTATGTGCGTTTTACATATGCTTTACATTTAATTAATGAATGGCTGCGCGCCGCGATAACAAGGGACGCGTGCCCTTTTTTCGCACGCGGCGTGCGGCGGAAATAAAAGAAAGAAGTGCCGCGGCTACACTTTGAACTCGCTTGAGAAGAAGAAAACAGCGCGTTGTAATTATTTTTAATCGTATGTACTGAGGTGGTCGCATAATTGTCGACATCGAAACGACGTGAGATAGTATCTTGCGTTTCAATTTGCTAATGGCGATATCGAGATCGATATTACGAGCAAAAAGTAAAGAGTGTTACACGCGATCGGAAGAAAGCTTTGAGATATCAACGAGAGAACATTAACAATTCACTAAAGTAAGATGAACTATGTACAATGACAGTTGACGTTCTTATACTTCATTGACAAGTGCTGAAAATTAGCGTAAATAAAAAAACTATATTATTACGCGGAAAGATTGTCTGTTTGACGAATATAGTTTATAGAAAAGCATCTCGTACGGCTGTCCTAAGAAACGCAGGAAGAAAATGCTCGTCGGAGCGTCGGAAAAATGGGTTTCGTGCGCTCGTACCGGTAATTGAATTTCGAGGAGGATAATGGGCGGCCGACAAATATACGCGCGGTCGCGTTAGATCGCTTTCGATGTGTGGCGCGCGGGCATTCAGCCAGGCCAGGATGGATCCTTGATGGCTAGATTTAAAAAACCGTCCCCGTTTGCTGTCCCCCACCGCGTCCTCCGCGTACATAGCCGTCGCCATGTGTTACGGGGGTGGCGGCGCTTTCGTAATGGTGGTATCGGCGGAATGGTGGTAGTGGTGGTGGTCCAGTCGGCGGCCTCTATATAACTGATGGTGCTTCTGAGTGTCAGGGCCAGGCTGTCCACTTCTTTGCGCGCACGTGTATGCGTGCGTGTGTGCGCGTTCACGGCGATTTGCACGCTGGCCGGTTTCTAAGCACAGCTAGGCTACGAATCATATACGGGGTGTCGCAGGTTTGCCATACGGTCTCTCTTATATTTGTACATATACGTATTTCTCTTTCGAGTGAGTCTGTCTTGGTAAAAACCTTGGAACGTCGAAAGTTCCCGAGTCACCGGCGATTGAAACGAACTTTGTGAATGGAAACGAGTAAAATCTTGTCTCTTCTGCTGTATTTTAAATTCTCTAAATTACTCCTCAATAAAATTTTCTTAATGGAAGTAGAACGCAAATATACTAAGATATGATCGGTTGTAAATTAGTAGTCATTGTTTTGTCAATCGGTGAAATCTTCCGGATTATGATGAAGACAAGAGCTTTCTTCTTGATAAGATTGCAACGTGCTTGAGATAAGAGTCATACGTGAAAGATAAGCTGGTTTTACATATTTGTTACATGTATAATAAATATACACAATATTGCCAAAAGATAAATATTCTTTATTTGACGTATTGTTGCAAATCGATGCGATTTAAAGATGTGATAAGAGCTCTCTGTTTTTTTTTCTTTCAAGAAAAAACATTTGATCGAATCTCTCGTCTTAATTAAATTGAGATTTCCCTTATTTTATTTTGCAGCGCTTCTGTGTAATTAACGAAACATTTTCTCAGAACTGTCTTCTTCGTACAATTTCAAGCAAATGTCACATGTATAAATTACGGGGATTGTTTAATTACTGTCCGTAGACTAATCATCAGCCTCCAAACAGAAATCCCATCTACTCGGCAAAAATGTTACTGCCTTATCGAAGTTATTTTCGCTCGGAGCTTCGTGGCTCCCGCGTGTTTCCACGGGATTACCCGTTAAGCGGCGCAAGTAGAACTCAGGCTTCATCGATGATATTGAAAAGGAAGGTGGGAAACGTGATGGGCGCGCAGTGAAGGGCGAAAATAAAAGAAAACGCCGCCGGTGCGACGAGTCAATTAAGGTCGATCGAGAAATCGTCCTCCGCCTACCGCGCGTACACGTGCATAAATGTCTAGATATACATATATACGTATACATATATATATATATACATATATGTGTGTATATAAATGGCAGATCTATTGAACGGACGGGCGAGAGCGAAGCCGCCGAGCGTAAACCGAGCGAGTGCGAAAGAGAGGTAGCCGGAAGGTGGCATAGCGGGAGGGTGCGATAGGGATATCCGGGGTCAAACGTTAATACGCATACACAGGAACGAGTGAAGGAACGATGCCAGGTCCAATCCTCCTGACAATAATCGGATTGATTAAAAGTTGCCGTCGTCCACCACCACCAGCATCACCACACCACGTAAACCGCTTCTCGTACGCAAACACGAGAGATCGCAGCCGAGTGCAGCTGCTCGTTTGTGCGAGTGTACGAGCGGTTTTGCGGACGCGTTTTATACGCGCCGCGCGTACGTGTGTTTCACGTGAAATCGCGTTCGCGCGGCGCGACCGATGAAAAGCGCCGCGAGTTCGTCGCATATACGGACGTACGCCGTTAATGAGCTCGTAATTGTTCCACGGCTGGATTGCACTTTGCGCGCGCGCGCGCGCGATCCGATGATGAAGTAAAAATCGTCACTAGAGCGTTTCGAGTTTCATTGAAAAAGCGTGCGATCGCAGTCGCCCCGAGAGTGTGTTTCAACGCGAACTGCAACTCAATGCGCTCACGACCAGAATGACATCCTTCCGGTGACGGATTCAGCGATAATGGATTGATCATGGACCCGGCTTGTACTTATCTCGTTGTTATCTCTCTCTCTCTCTCTTGTACGCTGAGAGGAGAACGGTCGTCGTTGGTCGCCGGGCAATCTCGTAATTATTCACCAGGAGACGCGACTGTATCAAAGCCGGTGTTCTAATTCCATTAGGACCGAGTAAGATAACCGTGATTACGGGCGAGTTTGAAAGGTGACCAAGGGATGCGAAGAGCAAGGGGGCGAAGGGAACGAATGAGACTACGGCGAAGGCGGGATCCGAGTCAAGGCGGCGGATCGATATTTTTGACTGCAATTTAGTCTGCATTTAATCAACGTTTAATCACCTCGTCAACCGGCCAAGTTAATCCGAGCGGGCTACCTACCGCTGCACAGCCGTCGCTGTATATACATTGCCCTGGCATGACGACGCCATGTTTAAACTCATCATTATTCGGCGCACTAATAGAGCCGGCACCGAGGAAAATTCTCTCGGGATTCTGACTCGCGTAAAAAGGTGAACGAGCCACGCTGTGAATAGCGATCGAAGTTCTGAAAGGCCGTACGTCCGAACCGCGCCGCGGTTCAGAATCGGAAAACGTTATATTTCGCGTATATGTGTTATGCGTGTGTGAGGGCTCTATTTACAGTAAATTATGAAATAAAACCACATCTCGAAGCGCAAACGCTTTAATGTATTCCGGATATTTCCTATATACAATATTACGCAAATTGGATTTTCCAAACGTGTTCGCATCGAAATATCGCAAGTGTGATAAGTGATTATTTTTTTGTGGTCACGAAAACCCGTCGTCAGATTTTTACAAACAGCTTTTATCTACATACGACGCAATTGCTTGCGAACAAACTCGAAAGTTACGTCAATATTTTTTCTGCGAACACTGTAAAATATTTAACGTGTTATTACAGCAATATATGTCTATAAAAAAACGATCCCTGGAAACAATAGTGAAACTGGTAGACCAACCTTTTAATTGTGTAAAGAAATTAACGCAGTAAAGTCTGCTTCGCGTTTTAGCCCTTTATGGGCCGCAGAGTCGTTTCGAAGGTCTAAATTACCAAGGGCCGGGTCCTTCGAATTTAGAATCGACCCCCCCGTCTCAACCTGAGGGGGGTTCTCTCGGTCCCTTAACGCCCGGCACGGCTGCCGACCTCTATAAATTCCCTCAGGATTTTTCTTTTCTCTATTTGCCTTAATTAAAGCCTCCTTCTCCCTTGCCGGCCGTATTACCACGCCTATGGATCCGCCCTTTCGCGTCACATTTACTCTATCTATGACATTTCCTACTCTCGACAGGTACAAGACTTAGACTAAATGTCAGACGGAACGGAGGGCTGTCGAGCCTTTTAAAATTATGTCACGATATTATTCCCTTACATAGAAATACACTTGCGTCGCATTTTATCTTGTCATTTGCAAGAAGTAGAATGTTATTGAAAGACACTTGAAATATTTTATTTACATAAAATAACACGGTGGAACTTTTCACAAAAGAAAATCACTTTGTTCGTATTTAATAATTTAATTACGTCAAACGAAAATTAGCATAAAATGTTAAGTAGTTTCTTTTTGGACTAATTTTGTTAAATATACATGTGTATGTATATTTTCTTTGTTTGAATTTACTCTTAAATAACCGGGAAAAAAACTTTGCATAAGTTTGCTCGAACATTTTGCAGACACTCGGTAGCTTCGCTATTTATTTACAAAAAGTCCTCTTCACGTGGTGAAAATATCATTTTTCGTCGTAGCCGGGAAAGTTTTCCGCGAGTCGAGGACGTAAGGAATTCCTTAAGCTAAAAGCATACGTGTCCCCATCCTACAGTTTAAAAACTTTCAACCCTTCTACGAGTGCGCCGTCCTGAGTGGGTGGTTGTGGAGTAGTTTGAAAAGTTTTCGCGCGCAAAAAGCCGAGCTTTTCGCACTTTTCTTCGTCGTCTGCGCGAAAGGATGCGCACCATATCGCCGAAGGAGGGTGAAGTCGTAAGGGACCGCGGGAGGTGGAAATGGTCGTGCGATGTTAGTGGCGATGGTGATGTTGGAGGTGGCATCTGAGGGGTTCGAAGAAGGAACTTTGAGAGTGGGGAGATCGACAGATAAGAGAAAATGAGAAGGAGGGAGAGACAGAACGAAATAGCATAGGGTGGGGATATCAACCCTTCGCAACGCAATAGGATATTAGAATTCTTGAGCGAATAGCGGCGGAATACTTTAAGAATTAATTTTAGTGCTTTGTACAACACAGCACGGTGACTTCAACGTTTTTGTTTCTACTCGGTAAAAAAAGAAAAGCTATGTTTAAAAGTTAGATCTTGTATTTTCCATACGAAAATTGTATTTGGTTGCAAGTGTTTTTACACAAAAAATAAAACGCGATGTATAAACACGGATGTGTGCGTATATGTGCGAGAGAGAATCGTAATTACTAAACTTCAATTTTATCTTATACAAACGTCAGACTTTAATCAAGAATACATGGTTATTAAGCATCATGCGCAAATATTTGCGAATCAGTCAGCTATATAGCTTTCACCTTTATTCTAATTCCTCTCTCTCTCTCTCTCAATGTGGATAGAGTCAAACAATCGGATAGAGATATCTTGCAAGAAATATATGGGGATTATTATCTAAAAATTATTCCTTATTTTCAACTCTTGTTTATCGCACTAATCAGCATTTTTTAATCGATTAATATAAAGACGGGACAAAAAAAACTAGAAATCCTAGATGCAGCACTTTCTGAAAGTAGATGCAGCAAACTGAGCCGAGTACCTTCATTTCCGGCTCTAGAAACTCTATGAGATCGTGCCTTGTAGATACAGGGAGCGCCTTTTAGATAGGTGTGCGCGTTTACATAGGATACAGGTGCAAACGGGTGTTCTATTGGTAAACTGTAGTAGGTGATGAGGACGGAGAAAGAGAGAAAGACAGAGAGAGAGAGAGAGAGAGAACGCGGCATCATCGCAGGTAACTATGTACAGCGCACGTAGTGCCGTGAAAGAGGATCGGCGAGCTAGAGCGAGCGACGGGTAGCCGCGCGGCGAACTAGCTGCTATCCTCGAGAAGCTTTTGCAAACCGAGTCGAACTTGTCGCTTGCGTTGTGTGCGGTGCTGATGGTGGGGAAACTGGTCGGTCGATGCGCTCGGTCGCTGCCGGAGCTGCAGGGGGCTGTTTTTGCGGGTGTGGCTTAACGCACCCCCTGTCGTCCCACTGACCCTCGCCTCCTTGCCCCAGGAACTACCGACCCTCCTCACCGCGCTCAACTACCTAACCCATCTCACCCCCCGGAGCCTCTTTCTCTACTCGCCCGCGCGATCCTTGTATTCGCCTTCCTTTCCCCCTTTACCTATTCTCACTCGCTCCCTTTTTGCCCCCCCTCCTCCTCCGTTCCCCCCGCAAGACTCACCACGGAACTGGCTGATCTAGCCCCCGAGGGCGACCGTGAGCGCGAAACTAGAGTTGCCCAATCGCGTCTACGTGATCAGCAAAGTGTACTTTTCGGAAAATGCGCGTGAAATATAGGGAACGACTTTCCGCGACTTTTACGTGCCCGCTAGTACGGGACGTGCACCACCCTCTTCCCATCCCTCCGATGAGTTTGCGTTGTTTGTATGTAGTCTCGATAGCGCGCACTATATTCCGACTATTACCACAGTTTCGCACATGCATTCGCGAGATTAACTTTATGCTCAGTTTGATGGCGAAAGAAATTTGTAGCCCTCTCTAAATACCGTGAATAATATTCCGCGAGCAAACAATGAAACTTTTCTGCATATTCATTATCTATATAAAGCTATGATAAAAACTATAAGTGTGTACATATTATATTATACTTATAGCTGTACGCGTAATAATAAAATTTTTATTAAAAATTAATAAAAGTTTGCGTCAAGAAATGTATCATTGTCTTCGGATCACAGTATAACATGGATTTTAGGAAATACTTGAAAAAAAAATTATTTGATTTGATTAGATAAAAATTATAACTGCATGTGACACGACTGATTGCAGATAACTTGTAAGCACGATTAGATTGTGATTCGGAACAAATTAAATGTATCGCGTCGTTATCGCAACAAGATCAAATAAAAATCGAGCAAATTTATTGCGCAATAATATGCTTCCGCGACAATAAGCAGTATTAAATAATACGGCAAAAGAGAGTTCACCAAGAACACCCGTTTTACATTACAAAGACGAGCATGTCTACTTTTGTTCTCGTGAGACACCTTAATTGTCATAATTCTCTTTAATTAGTGCTCTCCGCGGTATACGTTTTCATCGTCGCGGATTCGTCGCGTCTCGTCCGCGTCGCCCATTAAGACACGCGCGTGCCGGATGAAACTAAGTGAAAAGGAACAGCGGAAAATATTCGTGACATTGAAACAACGTCGATTTTTATTGTGGACTACTACGCGCGCGGGCCACGGCCGTTGCCCGACACGGTTTCGATTGTTGCTTTTCTCCTCTCCTCATCCTCGTTCCCTTTCTCTCTTTCTACCCTCTTTTTTTTCGCTCCTCTGCGTCGCGTTGCGACACACGAAAACAGCTGTTACTTCACCGCTGCTGGTCGACGCGCCGCGCCGCGACGCGTTCGTGCCGCGCGTCGCTTCGCCGCGCGGCGGCGGCGCAAACGCGGATTCGAATTCGCTCTTTTTCATCGCGCGTGCCGCACGCATACATGCGCCGGTACTTCGACCTCCTACGGTGCATCGACCAGCATCTGCGTGCAACAACCACTAGCGCATTTGTAACGTGTGGCGCATCACTTTTCTGCAACCAACTCTTCTCGCGTCGTATTTTTCGATTTTCGTAGAATCGACTCATTGTCCCTTAAAAAAAACCGTAACACCGCACACGCGAATGTTCACGCGTCGATAAATGTTCACGCACGTTACAAATTACTTGTACACGCGCGTAGAAAAATACACATGTCGTAGATTCCTCTTTTCCGGAACGTGCGCGTACGACGGCGCAAAGTGAAATCGACACTTTCGCGCACTGTGCGCGTGGGATTTAATAAAATGATGAAGGTGATAAAGATGAATATTCGCAAGATTTTAAGGAAAAAAATGTTGGTTCTCTGAAAGGTTAAAAAATAATAATGTGATTATATATTATATGTTTTAAATTTATTGCGATATAAAATTGAAATAATAACATACACGCGCATACGTCTCCAGAGCTGACGTTTTATAATGACCGTAGCCGAACCGGACGTGTGTTCTAGCGTGATGATTAACCGTGTGACTAATTAGAAGCAAAAAAAAGAAGCGAGCTTCTGTACTCAGAAGCGCAAACATAATTAGGGCCAATCGGGGGGAAATAAAGAAGAAAAGGTGACTGTGTGTGTGTGTGTGTGTGTGTATGTTTGAAGACACACGATCCGCCTTCCTCCGTAGTCTACGATGACCGAGTGGTCATCGTTAATGGCGTCGGTAAAAAGTGTTTACACGTGCTTACAAAGACCAGGGATCCGCCCAAGATCGAAGAGCGATGATGCCTTACGTGGAGCGGAAAGAAAACGCCGCTGACAAAAATCGCGCAAAACTATCAGCAATCGGTGCGTTTATATAATTATAGCGAGCCGAGTCCAAAAAAATAACGGCATTCGAGTTTGAAGTCTTTCAATGCACTCTCGATACACACATTAATGTACATACATTAATTGGCGGATTATTAATATTAATGAGGTGTATCCTGTTAGAGACGCACGCT
Organism: Pseudomyrmex pallidus; assembly: GCA_014825455.1. Taxonomy (NCBI): domain Eukaryota; kingdom Metazoa; phylum Arthropoda; class Insecta; order Hymenoptera; family Formicidae; genus Pseudomyrmex; species Pseudomyrmex pallidus. Next base: position 50,507 of record QVNV01013795.1, on the reverse strand, counting down.
GCCTAGAAAATGAGACATAAAATACCGGTTGGGAAAACTGCCGTTTAATATTAAAAACCGGAGCGGTATATATACACACACCCGTTTATAAATTATTTAAATGCATGCACATATAATGCGTATGAAATTAGCGCTTCTTACCCGTCGCAGCACACCTTCCGCGCATTAACATCATGAAACATATCTTATTTGCATTAAAGCGTGATGGGACTTTAATGCGTCCCGTCCCGTATCGGGAGAGACGAGTGCATGACCAAAACGCGAATTACGGATGGTGTCCGTGTGTGACGGGACGAGCCGATAGAGCGGCACGCTCGCTAATCGCGTACGGTTATTTTATTCGAACTCGTCAAGAAAATATTGGCCGAAATTGCTGGTGGTAATGGAGCAATTAGCGCGAAAACTGGCGGCCAAAGGGAATCGGTTTGACAACAAAATTGGACGACACTTCCGGCGCCGCGGCGGCAAAGTCGAACTCGGCAAATAGAGGCATTATTCACCGTTCACACGTTACGCCACATATACGGGCGCGTGCAACACGGAAAACGTACGTATCCGGCGTGGAAGGAGAACAAAAAGTGGGAATTCGTAGCCGCGGATAATCGAGTTTACCGCATGTTATAGAGCGTTAAAATTTCCGCGGGCATTCGATCGTTCTTCCACCCTCTCGCTCTCTTTCCTTCCTCTCCTCTCCTCCGCTGTGTCTCGTTCTGTTTCATGGTTTCGCTCTCCTCCTTGCTCGCATCGTGTCGCTGATGGAGACGAGCTTCAGTGTCCGCTTACAGGTCGCATCAATGGTCGAACAATCGTCGGACTATTAGCAAACTATTACAATATCGATGGCAGCCGATGGGTCGATAGATACGCGAGCCATCAGCTGTTGCGCTGATCGGATATCTCCGATAGACTGGAGCTGCCACGGCTACACAGCCTCCGTCATCCCTAAATTGCTCCTCGTAGATCTTTTTTTTTTTTTTTTTTTTTTTTTTTTTTTTTTTTTTTTTGCGTTCTCTACATTGCGATCACGTTTCTTCGAAAATATTGTTGTGCTTGATAATAAATTGATAATGTGCCGCGCATAAATGAAGTTTCGTGTTTGCGATGTGGCGCGTGTTTGTTTTGAAAATATTTTAAATATATTGCGTTTATTTTTATTTGCGCCGGTTAATTTTATTACTCGGAGTATCCGATCGCGCAAGGCGTGTTTACAGAGAAAAGAAATTCCCGGCGCAACATGTGGTCGCCCATGGATTATTTCGTTCTCGGATTCGGTTCTCAGTGCGATAACAAATCGAGCGCTTTTAAATAATGGACACCACACATCGCGTTATCGCGTTTGTAACAATTTTTATTCCGGGAGACGGTCAGCTTGAAAACGTAACATACAATGTTAACATTTATATCTTTTCGTGTACGAACGAAATGTGCCGCTTGCGCAATCGCGCAATTATCAGTATTTAGAATATATTTTCTTTACATATCTGTATATTATTTAATGCTTCTTTCGTTCGGAGCAATTTTATTGGATGAGATTCCTAACGTTATATCGCGGCGGAGTGAGTTCTGCAATTTTTTATCGTCCCTCGAGCGGACGGGACTGTATATAATGTTGGAAGAAAAGGAGGAAAACAATGCGACGCAATGCGAATGCGACCGGGCCGGTTCTGTCTAGGGAATAAAATTCCAGCCGAGTAATTCGTCCCGCTATAAAAATACGTCTAATTAAAAACTCGAACTATCTGTTTCGTATATATCGTTTCGTATCGCGAATCATATCGCTCTATTGAATATCTACACTGCGATCTCGTTCTCGCTGGTGAAAGAAATTCGAGCAGCCGGCTATTTCGAATTAAACACGCGTGATGGTCGTGCGCGCATGTAAAGCTGAACAATTGTAAAATTAATCGGCAATGTAAACCCTAGTTAATTTAAGTTTCTATGGGGAGAGCTCTCTCTAATTAATACACAGAGAAAGGCCGGCCATTGCCGGTCGCAAAAATGCATTCTTCTAAGTTGCTCTTTGATCACGCAGCGGAACGTTTTAATAAAATATGGCATGGCGGCGCGAAAAAAGTACATAAATATACGACGCGACGGTACATAAATGTAACCCCGACCTAGGGGAACACTCGTGGCGGTAAAAAGAGGCGGAGGAAGGGCGCGCGTGATGCGCCATTCGAAATCGATTCCTGCAACGCCGTGTTGCAGCCTTCGATGAACGGGTCACGACCATGGAAATATGAATGAAAAACGGCTCCGCGCGGTTCTTCGGGAAAAGCCCCGCGCTTGGAAAAAAAGGAGGCAAACCACGCTGCCTGGCCATCGATCGGCCACGTGCTCGGCACCTGTTCGTCTTTACCGCCTTTCCGATGCACTTTCTACTATACTTTCATTCAGATTCTTTTCTACTCTGAAACACGTTCTAGAATCCGCGAAGAATTATTCATCAGGATCGCAGGAAAAAAATGTAAAAATGCGTAAACAGTTTTTTAATTGGAAATAATTACATTGCGTTTCTCACACGATTCTGTACGTCTCGTAAAACTTTTTCCACCAAGACTCGCTCGTATGTTTACGTCTGTAATTGCCTCTTACACATTAAAAATTATGTCATTACGATTCTTTATTCGTAACCAAAAAGGCTACGACCAAACGGAAGGATTTTGCACGGCGAGACGTTTTGTCACGTTCCTTCCGCAATTGTATTCTCTCCCCGTACAACGCGGAGAAATGTCGACCGCCACGACGTTTAATCATACTTAAGTTCCTGTTTGGAGAACGCTCCCGCGCTTGAATGTCAGACAGCCCCGTCCAACTAATTATGAATTTCTGTAGACCGCAATCAATTTTCCCCGGGAACGAAATTGCCGGTAAATTGGCGTCGTCGGAGCTGATGTCCAACTATGCTTCCGGACTATCCGTAGTGGTGCCCAGACGCTAGGGGATCACGCTGGGCTCTTTGTGTTCCGGGGGTTACTATCGAGTAAGGTGGAAGCGAGAGAAGACCGGGGGCTGCTGCCGGTCCGTGCTCAGAAGAGAGACGAGGAGATAGGGTGCTTTTTGGTAGGTGGGTTCTACAAAGGCGGGAGGGTGTTCGCGGGGGTGGACCTAAGCGAGGATAAAGGAGAAGGAGAAAGCACACACCATGGTGTGTGGCCCCTCTTGGGGAGGTGGGTCGGAGGACGATCAATAAGGAGCATCGCTGGTGGGGGGTCTTACCAGGACCTCAAGCTAAAACCCCCCACGTTGTCCTGCTTAGGGTGAGGGTCCGCAAGAAAGAACCGAGAAAATATTCTGAAAGGGGTTGCCGTCGCGCACGTGTGCGTGCACGTTGGTGATCTCAGTCCGTGAACTTTGGCTCCCACCATCGTGCGCACCGCACACGTTCATATATACACACACGTACGCGCATTGTTTCCGTGTGCACGCGCGGTTCTCCACGTGTATTCGGAGACGATGGTGGCCCGCGCGTATATACGTACGTATGTGTATACGCGCAAAGTTACGAGAGATACGAGCCGCGTTGGGCGAAAACCCGAGAAAAATTCCGAAGGAAGGAAAGTCGGAGGAAAAAAAAATTGTACGTGCAATTACCCATCCCTCTCGACGCGCGGGAAAGTGGGATTCCTTTGGCCAGCCAGAAAGACCTTCCTCCTTTTTTTCTCCCTCGGCGCGGTAGCGCCGGTTCTTTATGCGGAACGAACTAATCTCTTTCCTTCGGCTGAAAAACCTCGCGCGACGTTGCGCGCCTTGTCTTGGGGGTAAGAAGCGTCGAATAAAGAGTCGTGAGATAAATGCAAATACGTTTTACGTATTACGGAAGCACGCGTCCTATTCGCGCGTTCTACTCGCTTGTTTTCTCAGGAAACTCGTCGGGGCTTTTTTTGTCGGAAGTCGGGCGTCGTGCACTTGTTTGAATGTACTTTTCTGCGGACACGTAGCGCGCGTTCTCTTTTTCACTAAAAGATGCAGTTCTCAACACGAGCAGTTTTTTTAATTTTCTTCTCTTTAAAAAAAAAAAAAAAAAAGACAAACTTTTAGATAATTCTCTTAAAACATATGAGAGTCGTGCAATGCAATTATAAGTATGGTTTTTAAAATATTTATAATTTTTTAAATCTCATTATAAAATATTTAAGTACATTACTTAAAAAAAAAAAAGTTGCGTGCAATGAATGTTAACTTTTCCGGATGTGTTTTACTGTAGAATAAATACCTCCACGAGCGCTTCCTGGTCACTGAAATCGAACCTGGCGATCGAAATCCCGAAGGATAATCGTATAAGGGCGCGTCTCGTCTGGCAATCACCCGGATAAAAAATGACCGCAACGTCGTTACGGTCAGATCGTTTTAAATCTAATTTCCAGCGGCATCGCGCGCGCTCGGTACACGATAAGGGACGTCAAGGAATCAGTGTCAATTAACAATGATGAAGGCAAAGGCTTGCCGCGTTACCGTAGAGATCGCGCATGAATATTCATCTCGTTCGGAGAATTTAATAGATCACCGACACCCTCGATGAACTACGAAAGAAAAGAGTGGAAAAGAGAGAGATGGGAAAAAATCTCTCGCAGCAAGAAAGAGTTTGCGTGCGTGTAAGCTTCCACGACGTCGCGTATATAAGTGATTCCGTCGCGATGAAATGACCGGCGACGAGGAAGTAAGCGCGTACACACACATACACGTACAAGTGTACACACACTTACACGCAAGTACAGTGTAATATGCGTTTGTATGCGCTCGACGGAAGCGTCTAATCCATCGGGTGGGCATTGTTGTCAGACATATTGGGGTTTGTTCTTGAGGCAGCCCGAGGGAGGAGGTGAAGGAGGAGAAGGCGGTGGACGAGGAGACGGCGGAAGGTGGTCAGGTGGGTGGTTCGAAGGAGGTGGGCCTCGGAAGGAGGGGGAGGGGGAGGGTGGTTAGCTTTATTGATCTGTAAGACTGCCAACCTACGGACTCTGTGCTTACCCGCTCTCTCCTCTTCGTTCTCCACATTCTCCACCACCGCCTTCTCTTCGTATGGCGCCTACCTATTCGCTCTTTCCTACTCGCTCTGTCTCTCTTCCTCTTTCTCTCTCTGTCTCTCTCTGTTCTTCTCTTTCTCTCAATTTCGACTCCTCTTCCTCCCTCACGCGCGTTTCTCGGCCTTTGCAAAACACGCACACCAATCCACATTGTCACTCTCTCTCTCTCTCTCTTTCTCTTTCGCATTCGCTCTCTTGCTTTCCGGTCCATCCTCTTTCGTCTCACTTGCCTGCGTTCTCTCATCTCTGCGGTACGTCCCGTAAGCTCTACGTACCTACTCTAGCTACCCTTAACGCTGGCTTAGCAAGGGACAACCCCCCGACCGACGTCGCACACTCCCCCTCCTCCCCCCTGAGGCCACCCGTCGTTCTACTACCCATCTCCGCCACCTGCCGCCGCCTCTCTACCCCTTTTCTCTCCTCACCGACGGTCCTCCCGGATTCACAACCGGCTAACCAACACGCAAGTCGCTTAAATCCACGCTCAACCTAGTCTCATTGTGTTTGTGTAACGTCCGAAGACCGCACGGACAATGCGCGTTCGCCGTAACTTTCTCGGCGCTCACCTCCATGGAATTTTCTCCTCTTGCACTTTCTTTTCCCCTTTCTTTTGCCGCGACTTCTTTCACCGCGCGTACATTCAAGCATACGTCGCGCAAACGCTGAACGCAAATGCACGATTTAAAAAAAAAAAAAATCTTTATCCATGTATCACCACGAGTTTAATGTCACATCGGGCGTGATTGCTCGTACTATTTAATTAGACGAAGATTATTCTAAAAATTGTCAACGTTGACGTTTTATTCAGAAAACAAATAAAATTCGAAAACAGACTGCAATGCGAGAAAAATGGTATATTATTTTTTTTCTGTATAATTAAAAAATAGCAATATTTGTACAACTGCTCGAACAATATCGGTGCTTTGATGTCGCTGACACGCGCGCATCGGGTAGTAAAGTCACCTGACGATGCGACGTCCAAAAAATAATACGGCAAGGGAATCGACGAGCGTACGTGACAACCGTTAACTTTACAACTTTGCACCCGCGAGATATATATATAGATAGATATACACGTATATGTATCTATGTACATATATATATGTACATATATATATACGTATATATATCGTTCCGGGTCCAGTGTCGCATCCTCGTTCCTCGTTTCTCTATGTATATGTGTCTTCGCTCGAGAGTTATATTGCACAGGATATAAGCGATTTCGGAACGTTCACCCCCGCTACCACGTTCTCACCCTCTCCACGCGCCGTGCGCGTCCACCTCCTCGGTCTTTCCTGCTACTCCCCCGCGCATTTTTCTTACGTCCCCCTTTCCGCCCTCGCTCTGTGTGTTCTCGGAAACGCTCTTCCCAACCTTCGTCGATCCACCACCACTGCGAATATACACACCACCACACGGCGCGTATCTCCACACGCACGCGTCGATGAACACGCGCCGTCCCTTCTCCTATGACGTTGAGATTAAATTCTAACGGACCAGCTCCCCAACGTGCAGGCATTTTTCTTAGCTCGCCGGGGAAAGGACCTACGTGCCTAAATTAATACTCCCACGTAGACGTCGAGGGTAGGTACACTAACGACGTGGATCGTATAATACGCGCGCTTATGGTAGCAAACGCGCATATACACACACACACACGTACAAGTACGGAGCAGCGCTGTGATAGTGGCAGCGCCATACGGGCATTTCGACCCCCCGTTGAATTTCTAGCGGCCATTATTTAGCGCGCTTAGAACTTGCTGCCCGTGGGGTAATGGCGTCCTTCCGTACATCGTAGACCCTAGACCGTATATACCGGTAGGATAGCCAACGGGACCACGCCAGTAAGGGGTGAGCGAGAGGGGGGCGGTAGGGTTAGCGATTGCAGCGGAGCCTCGCAGCAATCTGGGAATTCCTGTTAGTTCTTTGGGCGTAATGACTCAACCCTTTCCGACAAAATTACGGCAAGAGAGAACGCCGTATGAGAAGCGAACGGTGATTACACGCGACGACGATAGAGTCACATACGATATGTGTACGTACACGCGCTCCGTGGGGATGAGGCGGCGATGAGTCTTGGGATAAGTCAAACGGGAGATTTTAAAGCAATTAATTAAAAGCCGCGGCGGAAGAAGTTCTTCTATTATCCGGCGCGAGCACGTGAGGTCGTTTCTCGCGATGAATTTCAGCGGACACCGCCTGAAGGCAAACACGAGGAGCTGCCGGAGTTACGTAATGCTTTCATTACTCCACGGTGCGGAGCTTTCCTGCTTAAATAATCCACGATTTAATACTAATTATCCGCGATTTAAAGAACCGTTTGTTGAGCAGACGGATCTCTTATGCCTCTTCTTCCCTCGTCTTTCGAGTAATCTTAGGAAATGAAAGCGAGCACACTGTTAGCTGACACGGCACTTAAATCTTCGAGAATATCTTTTTTTCTTTTTTCGTGCTGATGATACTTTTACATTACCCTCGGTTTTATTAAGTGACAAAAAATGTAAAAGGTTTTAAGATACATCTTGACAAGATTTCAAGAACTTAAAGTATTTGTTTTTGAGATTCAACATTCTTTTTATTACGTTCGCGTAGTTTAAAGCGACTTTCTACGTACAGTTGCGAGTGTAAAATAGTTCTCTCTTTTTTTTTTTTTTTTTCAAAACTATTCCGCGACGAAGAATAAACATCAAAGAATTTTCTTGCCGTTCGAGGATGATTCAACGGAGCGAACATAACGTTTTCTACTCAGAGTGTACCGCTCAGGCGGACTTAGATTTAGGGGCTGCTAGTTGGAGGCAGTTCGCGGGGGGTGGTGGTGAGCCGAAGGGATAGAGAAGAGGGGCGAGGTATATATATGGGGGGTCGACGAAGCGGGAGGGTCGGGTTGGTTCACATTTACATAGCGGACCCAGCAGGACTAGATGACTAGGCGGTGGGATATTAAGAGGGAGAAAGGGGGTAGGTGGTGGCAATTCTGGCAACATGGCCGCGACCGAGCCGCGCGACGTACACCAAGGGAGGCTCCTGGAAAAGGGGGAGAGAGTGGCTGAATTTCCTATGCTACCTTCTCTCGCATCGACCACCCACCTTCGTCAGCCACCCGCCGTCTCCATCCTCCGCCTCCCTCCTCCCTCCGCCGGGACGAGTATCCCATCCGGACTCTGCTTAGACGCGATTTCTCGGAGCCTAGCTTTATTCGATTATTAAGGACCGCTATTGGATTAAACGCGATTCCATTCCGCGCGCGCGGTTCTGCGACTGATTTCGCCCGCCGCCCGCCGCCACCCACCTCGCCGGTTCCTGTTCGCCTAACTTTCTCTCGCTCTTTTTCCGACTTCCTGTCTCCGTTCATTCGTACCCGTGCCGTTGATTGGTCTCGATGTCAGAGGGGAATAACTTTCCTCCGCGGATATATATAACGACGTGCCACGTTTCACAGCGGCATGAGGACTCCCGCGGATGTAGAGAGGTTAGCCAATTAGATCCGCGACCGCGCGAAATCGGCCGTACACCGGCGAATTGCAGCGTGACAGAATTTCTCGGGATATGGACACGCTCGTTCGCGAAACAAATCTATTTTTCATCCTCCTGGTACACATCCCTTGCTCGCACTTACGAGAATTTTTCTATACTTTTATTTACGTCAAATTCACAATTCGTTATATTTATTTCGCAATGTTAAAAAAATCGCAGACAGAAATCGTCATTTAAAAATTTATGTCTCGATTCATCTCGTGCATCCGTACACTTTTATCCGAATTTGTCTGAGATACTTTACTCGTCTGTGTAACCTCGCCGGTCGTACGCGCGACATACGGCATTCAACTCGCGACGTAAAGATGAATCTATCTTTTTTTTTTCCTCCCGAGTATTCGCAGCGCGCCGCAACACCCGCGGTGTTCCTCGACGCGCGAGCAAGGCGGACGTTAATCCCCGTCGCTCTAACTTTTAACGTCGGTAACTCATCCGATCAAAACCGTGAAACTTGGAGGCACGAGGCTTAGTCCTAATTTAAGGGTAGAAGTGAAAACCACCCCTGCCGGCGCTAATTTAAGGCCGGCACTGCCCGCTCATTTGTTTTAACCGCTTTCCCGCGGGAGAGAGTCGGGGATGGAGAAAGTACGCAGGGCATACGCAGGTTTGCGGGATCGAGAGAGAAGGTGAGAGAATGGAAGAGAAAGAGAGAAAGGGAGGGAGGGAGGACACGGGAGTTCGATAGAGAGAATCGAGAGGTGAGGCGGGAGGGAGTGGGATACGCGGTTTAGTTTAGTTGCAATTTGCGCCGAGTGCCGGTCAGCTTTGAGTTTGCTTTTATATTTTCAAAATGCGCTGGCCGAGCATCGACAGCTGATACTGTTTGATCGCCAGATCAGCACTTGCGGGATCAGCAGCTCTGTTTTTTCGAAAACAACGTTTTACCACAATTCGCAAAGTGGATAAGGGCGCAAATTTATTTATCCGCTGACATTTATCCGCGGATGAGCTAATTTGTAAATCAATTTGACGCGCCAGTCGGTTTTTATATGAAGTCGTGAAAAAGGGAAAATTTCGTTTCACAGAAAATGTTCTCATTCGAGCAATTTGTATATGTGTTAAGAATATCTTTTCGCGCTGTGTGTGTGTGTGCTGTGCAAACACACGCGAGAGAGCGACGAAGCTGTTACATACAAAAAAAAAAAAAAAAAAAAAAGAAGCACGTGACGCAAGATGCGCGATGCAACGTCCGAATTTAAGCTCTTTAGGCTGCTTCGAGGGTTATCGAATTCTTCGATCTTTTCTCTTTTTATTTCGCCGTTCCATCATCCCGCAACGCGTTCTTTTTTCTCACTCGTCGAGATCACTTTAAAGCCGCTCTCTCGCCTGCGCGTCCCGGCAGCGTCCGGCATTTTTCTTTCTTTTTCCTGCATCTGGCTTGCGCGCGCTAGCTTTCTCCTTTTTTATTTTTTTTATTTTTTTTATTTTTTTTATTTTTTTTTATTCGAACGAATCGCTCAGACTCACCCCGACGTAACGGAATTAACTCGCGATTTACCGATTTATTAGCACGCCGGTCTCCCTTTCTTTTTAAGCGCTTTACTCGTGTATGCTGTTTCCATTTTTTCTGCTTTAAGGATACGTCAATCGGAAAATAGCTTCGGCTCAAAGAAACGCAATAATACAAGAAAATTATTTCCACATAACTTCAACACCAGTGAACAAACAAATCGTCGATGTGTTGAATGTTTTTAACTTAATTGGCGTAATAAAAAAAAAAAATTAATATGCAATTAACTTCAATTAACGCCAAAGTAGAAGACATTACGATTTTATTTCTATCAGACTTTTTCTCAATCATTATCGCACTGCACATCTAGGCACTAATAATTCTGAAACGCACGTATTACTCTGCTTTACCTCGACACACTGTGATGTAAAATAAAAAATTACCTAATGTAACGCGTCAACGCGGATGTCTGCACTCACCTCGTGAAATGTAAATCGGAAAGATCATGACACACCACCACAGAGATTGTGACATTCATTTTTTCGCGCGCATCAGTTCGCGCGATCAGAAGAATTCTTTGTCTACCAAAAATGTCAGATAGAGCCGTCGCTCCTGCTTTCACCGAAAAACTCTTCGTATTGCGTCTCTTTGACAACGCGAGCGCGGCGACACTGAGGCCTCAAAAGCGTCAAAGGTGATTCCGCGATCTTCGCGATCGCGTGAATCGGCCGGCGAATCTGAATATCAAAGGGGGGGTCTCTCTTCGAGAGGACATAAGCTTGAAAACCTGACTGACGGCTGGGGGTCCTTCAGATCCAGGTGGGGTCCGCACCGGTTCGTCTGGTTCCTTCCAAAAAACTGGATCGCCCGACGTGTCCAATGGGGGGCTGTTTCCGTTACAACGCGAGGGATACTCGCATCTCTCTGCAAGATGAGTGAACATCCCTCGCGGTCCAGAGTCTGCCGTTTTCGCGAGAAAACGAGTTCTCTCCCTGGGTGAGAACATACGTGACACGTCCCTTGGACAACGCTTTGTGGAGAAACGAGTCCGCGGTGGTCCGTAATTCAAAAACTCGTTTTTCATGATAAACGGTTTGTGTCAGACAAAACGAGCGCTGATTCTTGCGAAGACTCTCCGAGCGTACGCGCGAATCTTACATGGAGGTCCACGGAATAGAAACTCGTTTCGACATTGGGGGTTTTCTTCTCCTCAACCGATCTTGAGAACAAGATTGCTTCTGAAAACGTATACAACCGTCTTGGCTAAATAAAATTTCACCGTTACAATGCGGTTGTTCTCGTAACTAAAGTAGCGAATTCTTTCCACGCCAGAAATGGCGTGGAAAAATAAATTGTGAGCACCTCCGCCAGTTCTCGAAATCTTGTAGTATCTCTTTCTCGTAACATTTCTGCGACTCTGTCAGCGAAGTTTTTCATGATAAATCTTTATGTATGGTAATTTTCACTATTACATTGAATGTAAAAAATTCGCATAACTAATTGTTGTGAAAAAGAAGCATCTAACACATAAATGAAAACAAATTTTTTTTCGGAAGAACCAATTACCACTTGGTTCTCTTCATCGACAGTTACAGTTCGGCGATAAAAAAAACTGTAAACTCGTCGACGTTGACGCGAAGCGGAAGATGAAGATATTGCGGAAGGAATCAGTCGATTGGAAATTATTCGGACAAGTGCGAGAGCCTATGGCTGAAAAGTTCGAAAATTGAAAATTTCTGTCGGGACGTTGTAATCGGTCGTTGGCTGGGATCGGGCGAGGGACGTAACACACTGATGAGTGGCGTTGGTTGAGGGATGGCGAACTGTCGTCGGGCGAACGGACGAAACGCGCGCGCAAGCAACTGAGAGCAACCACGAGACTTGAGTGATTTATGTTAATTTGTGGTAAATTATTTTGTTTTTGGGAAACGCGAGACATCTTTTAAAAGCCACTTGCGGAAAACTCGGAGAACAAAGAAAGATTTGTTTGAAAAAAAAAAAAAAAACATGCGGATAAAACTCTTATGAACTTTTAAAATCTTATAAACTGCCAGAGGTAATTGTAACTGTATATATACATAATGTAACCATATACATAGTTGTCGCGACATTGTTTTTTTTGTTTTTAATAAATAATACACAACGAGTACACAACACGAGCGGAAAAAAAAAGAGTTGCGCGCGTCTAAATCACGCCGTAATACATTTAACAAAGTTGCTTAAAAATTTTACACGCAAAATTGCGAAAACCACTTTGTAGTTTCCGAAATGTAAAGGTCATTCCGTTGTATTCCATACGCGCTTAAAATTTTCAAACGCACTTTGTGCACACATTGCACTTTGCGAACGACATTTCGAAAAGCGAAAGTTTTGCCAGTACTTATTATTTCATGAACTTAGCGCGATCATAGAGCAGAAGAGAAAAAGAGAGAGAGAGAGAAAGAGAGAAAGAGAGGAACGTATAGAAGTGAGTTTCCGCGTATAAATCTCACAATTTAAAATTACACTGCGCCGAAACGAGAGAACAGAACGAAGGGGCACGGAGATATATTCTCTCAGTGTCGGACGCATTCCGGATTTCCCCTATTAATACCAAACTTTGGGGCCGTCCAAGATTTTTTTCTCTCTTTCTCTTTCTCTCTCTCTCTCTCTCTTTTCTCTCTCCAGTTATGCTCGGCGACATTCGTCCTCATTATTCCGCACACTCCGAATTTACCGGGGCGAGTCCGGGCTCTAAATTCGCGAGCACACGCATTCCTTGAATTACGAGTCCTTATAGCGCTCGCACTTTGCATTTACGGGCGCATATAATTACAGGTTAAAATGTGCGGACAATTTCCTTCTCGTAAGTGTAAATTCCTTGAAACAGCAAACATAACAGTTCGTTGAGAGCTTTACAACTATAAACGCGACTATTTTACTGTAAATACCGCGTGATGGAAAAAATGGTATTGGGAATATATATACATGTGCGTGTGTGTGTGTGTGTCCGAGTGCGAGTGTGTATACAGAAACGATAGAAGCGATATATCTCGCGAAAGCGAATAAACAATATTTTAAATAATATTTGCCCCGAGCAGTGTACGTTCTCTTTTAAAAACTTGTTGCTCTTTCTCGTCGCACCGTATCTTTCTCCCCCGCCGTAAACAGCAATTTACTAATTTTCTATAGACGACAAAACAAAACTGCCGCGTCCCTTCGCGATCGATTACATATAAATTATTTCATATGCGTGGGCGAAAATATATGGAATTCTACATTTATTTGCACGCGGCGAAATTAACATATCAAAAATATTTTACGCTCAAGATAAACAATGCGAGCGTTGACGTTTGTCGCGCGACGATCTGAATCTTGTTAAAATTAGTATGTGTAGGAGCATCTCGCTCGCGCGCGCCCGTGAAAAAGGCAGATTCCGCAAATATTTGCGCTTCTTTATTTTAATTGAAATCCACGTTCGCACAAGTGTACGCGAGTGCCGACCATTTATAATTAACTCTCCCGTGTTCGGCGCGACACGCGCGTAATCAGATTGTAATAAATGCAGATCGCCTAGATTTCTTCAGAACCGGCGCCGCGGCGCCCGGATTAAGCCACCCCCATGTCCATACGCAACAGCCATCGGTGCGAGTTTAATGAGAAAATAATTACCACCGACGAAGAACCGAGCACCGTCGGCGAATTTAACGTCAACAGTACGTTCACGTTCGAACGTATAGGTAAATATCAAAACCGTGACGATACTCGCCAGCCAGCCCGTCCCTTCCTCGCTTCCGATCACAAAGGGATATTATCGTAATGCAGGTTATTAAAAGAATCGCGGAGGGAGAAAGGAGAGGGAGACGAGTGTACTGAAAACTATCGCGTAATGTAACCCCGATAAAACAACGTACGAGTGCACAATAAACGTCCCCATGGCGGACTCGTGTTCACTTTGTATTTTGACGAGCGTACACGCGGTGCACCGACACGCGCACACGCGCGCTCGCAATACAAGCGCGAGCGAGCGAGCGAGCGAGCAAGCAAGCAAGCAAGCAAGCAAGCGAGCACGCGCTTTCGCCCTCTGTGCCATTCGTAACGTCGGCGTAACGCTGTAACGCTATGCGAAACAACGCGGCCCCGGCGTATTCTGCCCGTCGTCGTGTTGTAACTGCGCATTGTAACGGGCACCGCAATATGATGAACGATGAATAATAAACGGCGCTGCCGATGAACAACAAAACGGTGCGAAGTGTACCGCGAATAATAATTGGCAACCCTTTGGCTGTGTGTGCCTGCGTGACGACGAGCGATCGACGGTATCGCACCGGGACGAGGGGGATGGCGACGGTCACGGGGGGAGAGGGTGGGTGCCGCCATCCCTCTGACCGGTGAAGGGGAGGCGCGGAGACAAGAGCGTGAGACATTGATTGACGATTTTAGTTCGAGCTATTTTCTCCGTAGGATTTAGAATTCGCGCAAAATCGAACGGCAGCTTCCGTTTACCGTATCTTCTTCTCCTTCTCTTCGAATAAATGTCGCGTGTGTCGAGTGCGCGCGTTGCGCGTGCTCGATCGAGCGCCGACCGCGATACGCGTGTTTTTGTATCTATACATGCAGTTCGACCAGCCAGATATACAGGTGGCTTTTTTTTTTTTGTAGTTTTGTCCCGACAACAGCTAAAAAGAAACATTCCAAAATGTATATCCAGGTAATTGTTACAGTAAAATAAATGGAATACACATGTATTTCGTAAATAATGCAATTTCAATATATAATTAAAGAATCGTTGAAAAAGGACGGAAATATACGCATTTTGAAAACGTTTTACATCGATTGATAAATAAAACCTGTTACTTCCATCGCGGAAAAACATTTCGACGCCATTGACCCCATTATCAAAATCAAGGCCAATTAATAATGTATAATTTATTAGAGCGGAAAAATTTGGAAGGCGAGAAATATTTATTGATACTGTTGTAGTCGTTTAAATTAACACAAAAAATATCTATCGCTTTTATTTTACATTTCGATAAAGAGATACGCGATATAAATATATATACACAGTCCGCAGCAACTTCATCGCCACTGCAAATTAGCACGGCGCGAGAAAAAAGGGACGTAACGCTTAACTATTTAAACTTTTGCATTAAAAAAAAAGGGGGGGAAAGAGATTTTTTCTCGGAGGCGGATGCCATTACGCGCGCGCCGACAGTACTCCAACAGTTCTTCATTGCCAGCGGAGAGTTCGCCGCGAAACTTTTTCTTGCCCGACTGTCGAAGACATCAGCCTGTCTCGAGGATTGTGGACAACATGTCTTGCGCAAGGAGTGCGAGGAAGTTGAAGGCAGTAAATACGACGTGTGAAAGAAAGACAGACGAATAGACATGCGAAGAGTAAAGAGAGAGAGAGAGAGAGAAAGAGAGAGAGGTAACACACGGTCGGCGAACCAATCGCATGCTGCGCCTGACAACCAGGCGACTACTATACCGCACCATTGCGACCATTTGAGTTTCCTACCACGGTATCTCTCTATCTTCGTTCCTCTTCCGCCCATCTCCTCTCGCTCCGGCACCACTATCGTTCCTCTATCTATCTATATTCCGTTCTCGCTCGAGCCTTTCGCTCTTCGTCTCGCCCGCGCGCGGTGCTTCCTCTACATTCCCTCCTGCTCGCCACTCCTCGCTACCCCTTTCTCGCTCGTTCGCTTCTCGTTCCCGTATCTATCTTTCTGTCTCTCATATCCTCTCGTTCGCCTTCCTCGTTCCTCGTCGTTCCCGCACGTCGCTCCGTCGTCGTCTCGCTCGTGCCTCCATCGAACCGGCGGAGCACCGGCCGATTTTGCATTTAAATTTGGTAAATTTGCCGGAGTTGGCAAATGAGCTGCGGGCATGGTGTCTAATACTCGCGCACGAGCACGGCCGCCGATACACTGCGTCTAATACCTCTGGAGAGGGTACGTGCGTACAGTCCTTGGCGAAAGTCGCCGATGACGATGTCGAAAGTAATCCCCGATGACGATGTATTGCAAGTATGATGTTAAATATTGTGCATCTTACAATGACAATACAAATTGCGTGTGTCTCTTGAAAAATTTTCTAGATTAAACTTGAAAAATTATCATATTTCCAGACAATGAAGCTTATACGATGTGATAAACAGAAAAATATTGAATATTCCAAATGAAACATTATAAAACAAAATTATTTATTTATTGCTTCGAAATGAGTCGGTTATATACATAGAATGCGATGTAATAGTTTAAATTTAAATCATTCCGTTCATGAAATAGAGCGGAGAGAAAGAATTAATAGAGATATAATATAATATATATAGAACAGAGGAGCATCTAAAATAAATAGATCTTTGAATAGATCTTCCATTCATATCTGCAGCTTTGTGTAATATTGATAACATGTACCTATATATATAACATCAACGCGATATAGAAACAGAATTAGTTCTTTGATTTACGGGACTCTATTTTTATACACGTGAAATCTTCAATCAGCTATTTAGATCTCGTCACATGGCGGTCTGTGTATAATTGTATCACGCAAGCTACGTCGAAATAACAACAAAACATAGATCAGACAAACGGAAAAAAAACGCACTCGCCGAGAATTGCGCGCGGTTAACAAATCGCTTTCATAAAATTTCATCGAATAAAAAGTCGCGGCGATACATACGCGCGCGCAAACGCGAACGTGCGGCGGCGGGAGCAGCGAAAACAGTTTCATTCATGGGTTCGCATTTTTTGCTCTCCTTGCGCGCAATAAATCAATCGGCGATAAGCTGATAAATTCTGTACACGCGCGCATCGGCCGCGCGGCCAGCCGGCCGGCTGGCTGGCCGGGCGGATTTCGTGCGAGACTGTACGCACCTACACGTGGGAAATAGTGCATAGGAAATGCAAACGTGTAGCGGAGAACTTCGGACATCACCCTCTAATTTCAGCTTGCAGAGGGCAGCACCCTGTCATGCCTGTACGTGTCTGTCCATGTTGTATAAAGTTGCGTTCCATCCTCATCGTGCAGTCCTCTTTCCAAATTCAACCTCCAACAACGCCCGAAAACCGGAAGCGGTTTCATGGTCGCAGATGAATCGGCCAACACTATCTGAGATCCGCCATGCAATATCCAAGGAAACCGAGTCCGTTCATTAGCAAAGCTTGTTCCTCCCTGAACAAAAGATGATCAAATCTGTAAGGACACGAATATATACAGAGAGAGAGAGAGTGATAATTGAAGAATATGTTTTGACGACATTATGGCGACAGGCATCTCGACGGTAAAGAACTCTTCTTTGTGCCAAGATGTCTCCTGATTATTTAACTTGGTCGTAATTGTTTTACACGCGTCCGCATTACGGCAAAGTCGTGCCGCGCATAAAATATTTTTTGAAAAAACGGATAATACCTCTACTACGCAGAAAGATACGTAGCCGGGGAAAAAATGCGCAACGGTATTAAAATTTCACTATCGTATTACCCGCTATGTGGCCGACGTCACGAAACGTTGCATTAATCCACGGACGTCTGTCCAACGTTTCAATGAGAGCGAAGAAAAGGGAGTGCTAAATTAGGATACACGGCGCGGATAGCGAGGGTGGCGAAGAGGGGCAAAGAGAAGCCCGTTATAAAAAGACTGTCTAGATTCGCTTTAGCGAGTTTTCCAGGTAACTTTCTATCGTTGCCCGCCAGTGCAACGCCGTCCGCTAATTAGCTCTGCGCGCGCGTTACACATAAAAATAAAGACAAATTCGGGAAAGCAGATTTGCGGAGCTAAGACGCGACTTCGACAAGTCGAGTGTGTGACAGCTTTAATTTTTCTGCCGTAACGGCGTAAAACAAACGGGCAAAATTTTTTAATTAAAGCTTTCAAAAAATTTATTGTTAAAAAAACGTTCTCAATTTTAAAAATTTAGTTACTTTTTTATATTCTTGTACGTATAAGCAATGCCAAAAGTTGCAAGAAACTCAATCTCTCTCAATCTTGTTAATTGTCTCGAATCCTTAGATAGGATACGGAGAGATCGAACCCCATCATCATTCGATCGGAAAGAAGAGACTAAAAGGGAGGGAATGAACCGGCATGTGGGCGCCGATGAGAGCATCACCGCGGTGATCCCATGCTCTTGTTTCTAGGAGAAGGTATCATCATTTTTGCCGTTCCGCCGAGTCTCTTTCGAACAGCGACGCGGCACGTAACGTAACGCGACGTAACGTAATACGGAGAAATAATAGGTTGATGAGGGGTGGAGTTGAGGGGTGGGTTGGAGATGGGGTGGGTGGTGGCGGTCGCGCGGGAGCGAACGAAAGGATGAGGGGATGAGGGCGCGCGCGAGTGAGGCGCCTACGGGGAGACAAGGGGGTTTCGGTGAAGGCAGCACACGGGGGCCTGGGGGTGCCGGCGTCCTGTTCATTATGCAACGACGCGACTGCACGTCCCCCCGCGCGCCCGCCACTCTCTTCCACTCCACTTCATCCCCCCGGCGACGCCCGCCCGCCCGCCCTCCTCCCGCTGCCTGCGTCCCACCCTCCCGGAACAACCAGCCACGGTTCTCCGGTGCAGCGGAGAACGGGCGCAAAGTACAATCGGGAGGCCCCGCGGTTAATGAGTCGGCCGAACAAAGCGAAAAACCGTCCATTAAATAATGTGCGATGCAACGTCGACGTAGCCGTGAAGCACGGCTGCTGCGCGAAAATGCACGCAGAAAAAGGGAAACGCTTTTTTTTCCAAATTTCGAGTGCCGCATACTCGAGCTTTCGTCAGTTACCTTTTCTCCTTTTCTTTATTCTTATGAGTTTTTTCACTGAAAGGCAGAAGAACAAGAACAACCGATGTTCGACAAAGAGGTTCGCGAGATCGCGAAAAATTGACCGGACATGCCGGTTGTGTTGACAAGATCGATGTGACGTAACAAACGGAAGTTGCGGAACGGCGATCGGCGTATATACGACAGACGCATTTAATATCGCTTTTAATCTTCGGCATTTTTAATGGTCTATCGCGGCTCATTTATCCCGGCGAACGCGGCGAACGCAATCGCGATCGCAAGAGACAGAGCATATAATTAAATGCGAAAGTTTGTTAGAATTGCGCGCGCGCGCGCTGCGTTGTGTGTTACTCACTTGTCCCGTTTCTCTGATAATTACTACGATGCATTTATTCGCGTTCTCTCTGCAAACCAGCTCGCTAGCTGGTTATGCTTTTGTAAACCCTTTGAGTGGTTTCTCCGAGAAACAGTCGCTCTGTGCGTTATTCCGCCGCATATTGTTGTCCTTTTAAGCTTTAAGGATTTCTAATGCGTCGTGCGCGGTAGTGCGCTTCGCTAGTGTGCGCCAAAATGCACATATCCAAGTAATTGCTTGTGATTAAATAGCGTTATTAGGATAATTGACAACGCTGTCGCATACATGAACAACCGCAGCGTTTTGCTTCCGTGAGTTATAACAAATACAACTTTTTACACTATCCATCCGTTTGTTTATGTACTCTTTTACACTCTGTTTTTTTTTTTAATTTACTCAGAACGTGTAGTTATGTCACTTTGTACGACACATATACATATATGTGTCGTAAATATTAAACATGATATATTTTTGTACATATATATCGATATAAATGTATTATACACATATTATAAATAAACATATTGCACGAAATAGTAAGTTCGCATTTTCTTTCACTTTTGCTTAAGCAAAATTTATTCTTCTTTTTTAGAAGAAGAATGTTCGGACAATGAGAGAAAACAGAAAAAGGTTCGCATAAAACTCGAGTGTTTAACTCACCCCAGCTTTGTATAGTTCCTATAGTCTCTCTAATATTTAGTTTGTACTACATATAACATTAACGTTACGAAACAAAAAAATTATAGATATTTCGTGTAGCAGCGAATTACCACCGCCGTTGTTAACATTTTGTGCTCATGCACATCGAGAAATAAATATATTATTCTTGCGTATGCAAAATCCTTTTTGCGACGCGTACGCAAGTGTGATGCTTAGTTTTTAATATTTGTACAACTATAATAGTCTCTGTACATTGTACTAAAGAGCATGCAATAAACTGCATTAAGACTTAAAAAAGTTGTTCTTTTCATTTCTGACCATAAATGTAATATACTCCTCTGTATAAATTAATTACAGATATACAAATGTTCTTACTGTGCAGCATTTTTCCGTCTCACTTTGCGAACTGTCAGATACAAATATGTTTTAATGTATCTGGTGTAGTTAAAAAATGCGATACACATTTATTGCGCATAGTTAATTAATTCTTTGTGATTCAAATTAATTTTCAATGAAATAATTTAACATAAAATGTTGCTTTCTCATTTTTTTCTAGATAATAGAATTTCATTAACATATGTGTGTGTGTGTGTGTGTATAATACAGCTACATGCACATGTTTGTTTAATTTGAGTGTAAGATTGTGTTGAAAGTATTTAAATTTAAGTTAAAATTGCATGTTGCACACAATACAGATATATAATCGATTGCTTATTTAGCAGACTTCGCAAAATGCAGAAAAACTTCGGAATAGTATAGAAAAGAGCTTTAAAAACAATTGTGACAACATATACGCGGTTTGTAATTTTTCTTGCAAAACATATGCGTCATATCAATCACTGCAAATAGTTGCAAAAAAACAAAAAAACAAAAGAATGTTTCTTATGCTGTGCATCCATTTGCTAGGTGGATACTACTTCATCCTTTAACATGGACTGATCTCTATGTACTGCAGGGGGTGACGCACCCTCCAGATAAGTCCGGTGATCTAACCTCTCTCATCTAAACTTTCATCTAAACTCTCATCTAACCCCTCCCCTATGCTTCTAATCCCACCACCCTGTGACCATATTCTACATAAGGGTTAGGAAAGGAGTCAGAGTGGGGCTAACGAAGTAGGGGAAAATCCAACACTGATGCGTTTGCAAACGGATGTATATACATGAACATACATGAAACGAAGAGGGAGGAGGTTGGAATAAACGACTCTTAATAAAACGTAGGTTTTGGTAAAGGCTGTTGTGACTCGTAAAAGAGTACGAAGAAAGAGATCACCACGAAAACGTCTTACCGAATTAGTTTATATATATTTCTGATTTTTATTAAATGTGTTTGTTAAATGTGTTTATATTAAATGTGGTTAATTGTTTGAGTGATTATTACCGTTCTGTGATTCTTCTTTTTCTATCTTTTAATTTTTGTTGCTTTCACAATATCAATAGTAATTGTAATTTGTTCAACAATATTTTTTTACATATTATATCGTAATTATACAAAAATTAAAGTCTACATTTTATATCGAATAGTATCAGAAAAAATAAGATCCGTGCTGTACTGCTAAATCTTCAATATTGATAAAAAAAATTGTACCGAATCAATTTCGATCTGGCGTATCAATAAAATAAGACAAGAGAGACGACTATCACTTCCGACGAGATATCGGATTTGCACGTAAAAAGACGACGGAAATTTGCAATCGACTTTCTCAGTTGGAAATCTGGCGTATTTGTTCAGCGTGCCGGAGCGGGTAATCCTTTTATTACTCCTGACATCGGGAGAACCGGTCAACCCGAGATCACCGGTCACCGGAGATCTGCATTCCTACTTCTGGAGAGCGAGAGAAAGACAGAACGCTTATCCGGTGACACGAGGAATAAAAATTCATGCCCTCGTGACACGCCGGGGGTAGATTCGCCGATCCAGCCGATTTTTTTTTTTTTTTTTTTTTTTTTTTTTAGCCGCGCGGTTAAAATGCAAATTAAGTCGACGTGCTTAAGAATGTGAGATTATTAAGGGAGACTGCCGACTTGGGTACTACACACGGGTCGCGAAAACATTTCCTCGCTCTATCTTCTGCCCTCTTTTTTTCTCTTCTTTATCCCCATCCCCCATGGCGCGCATTATAAAACACATATTATTCCCGCGGCTTGCTTCCGCGTCATATTTTTCCGTCTGCCCCTCCGGGGAGAACGACAGGACGTCGGCTACTTGAGACTGCAGGCAATAAACGACTTTGAACGCGCTCGCTCTCGCAGAAAAAAAAAGCATCAGAGCCGAGGATTGAGTTCCCAGTAATTTTCCTCTGACTTCTCTCAAAAATTAACTCCGCTCGACCTGTCTTATTTAATACTTTCCCGTATAAGTGCATATTATTATTATTTTTTTTTTTTTTTATTTCCTCAAAACTTTTTTTTATTATTTTATTTTTCTAATCATGACAGCGGAGCAGACGTGTTTGCAGTATGATTTGATTATAAACATCATTATAGCGATCCTATTTTTTCATCTTACAAACTGAATGATATTTGATCGTGGTATATGTTTTGTTACATTGCGCTTTGAAATATATGTATATAAAACAGATTTTTTATTTTGCTTCGTAGTATCAAATGTTGTATTGATCGATGAAAATGAATTTTAAGAGGGTGGGCTACTCTGTCGAAATAAAAACATAAATCTATACATATTCCGTACGATATCAACGCTTTTTTAAGAGATTGTAAATATTTTTATTATTTGCTATGTAGACTTTAATTTTGTCGCGGATGTGTTTTTAAATACAAACGCAACTGATTCCGAAGCGTCGATGTGTAAAATTTGTTTGCGATACGTAAATTATTACACAAAACGCATCGTCTTCATTATCACGGAAGCCGACATGACGAAAAGCAAGTGTGCAAAATTGGTTCTCCCAAGTATGCACGAAATAATTCGTTCTCCATTGCGTTTAAACGCACGCGGACACGCGCTGTAACTCAGTTACAGCTGAAATTCGTCAATGGCGCAAACAGAATGTACAACAAGCTTGTCGTACCGTTAAATCGATACAACAATTTCGCCGGTTCGCTCCGCTCGTTAGACGTGTTCCTCGGGAAAGAGGGCGCCACGAAACTATCCGCGCGCTGATACGATCCTTACCAAGTCACCCCTCTTTCGTGGCGCGAGCAAATCTTTCCGCTCGCGGTGGCAATCGATTTCGAGGGAAACAGCTGTCTCGTCACCGGTATTCGATCCGAGCGTCGGCGCTGCGTCGACGAGCGCGACGAAAGAAAATGGAGAAAAATGAAACCTAACGAAGAGTTTTTAATCGACGTCGACGGGCGTCTCCGGGCGGAAATCGGTCGAAGCCGATCAACAGCGGGACCTTGATCTAATCAAGATGCGGTATTTATTTTTGCGTTCGTTTAAAAACGTGTTAAAACACAAAAAAAGCAAAGCGACCATGGCGCTGACCGGCGAGAGGGGTTGAAGGAGGCAGAAACGCCGTAGTCGTTGTTCGGTGGAGGACGCGCGGAGGCAGAGGATCGACAAGGGCGAGAAGGAGCGTGGCTGACGGCGTGGGGGGATGTACGCCGAGGGAGCGCAGTGAGGGGTGATAGCAGTCCGAGGACGCGAAGGGTAAGGGGATGCGCGAACGTCGGCGAAGTGGTGAACGGGATCGGGGGGATGAAAATGCAAAAAGGTGCCGGGGGCCTCGCTCAATACCGGAGCGACGGCGCAAGCGCTTTCATTTTGTTTTTCGTACGTTCGCCGCGTCGCCCGCTCGTTTTTCCAAGATGGCCGCGCGGTACGAGCTCGCCGATATAATGTCGGTAACCCCGAACCCCCTCGAGAGAGCAGGCAACGACACTCTACCTTGCCGATCGAGAAAAGAGAGCGATGACCACCCTCCGCTGCGTGGCGCGTTAGTCGTCCTCTCCTAAGGGTTGTTTGGAGACTTCGATACCGCCGTGCGAGATCAGTGAGATCTCTCGCTAGGAAACGGCTAAGAAGTTTTCGGAATTTTACCGTATTTTAAATTAGCATAATTATGTAATTGAAGATTCAAATAATTATTTGTGAACTACATGACATTTTTCACCAATGTTTTTTTTTAAATTAAAACATTTTTTGTAATAAATTTCGTATACCAAATCTAATTTGATTTTGAGAGATATCAGCGATTAATTGTTAACAAGTAATTGCTGTTTAAACTTTTATACATGTCGGAGAATGTTATATCTCTTTAATTACGATCGAAAAAAATTTCTTCCACATTATCCGCAATGGTCGTTGCTGGTCGTTGTATTATTCAATTTTTGCCAATACCAAGACGCGACGCGAAAGTGCACACACGAATGTGCTTCCGACTTGCAGCGAAATGCTTTTAAACGGTTTTGAAAAATTCACGGTGGTGGATCGAGTGTCACGCGTTTCATTTATTTCTTCATTATCCGCCTCCTTCTATTTATCCTGCAAATATTATTTTTTTAGCACGACAGACGCGCCGCGCCGTTACAATCTTGACGAATATTTATCTCGATTCCTCGGCAAAATACGATCAAGCCGTCTCATTAAAACGGACGAGGATAGATTTGAATTGCAATGTTTCCGTTATAATTTAGTAACTCAATAAAATGCTGGCAAAGTCTCTCCCCATTAAGACCCCCGCAGTCAGAGGTTCTCAAGGATGCAATTTGTCAATGCGCACAAATTCGAGGACAATCGCGGTCGGGAGAAAAAAAAGGGGAAAAGCAAATGCAAAATTTAATGAGCAGACGACTGACGCAGAATGCATTTATGACGGAATTAAAAGGGATGAAAGCAGCAGCTTGGGATGAGCAGTAAGTAGTAATATTGCAAATATCGACGGCAGCGACGATCGCGAAGTGATGCCTTGAATTAATTTCTTATTGACTTGTGTATACAGTTTTATCGTTAATTATAGGTAAAAAATATATAAAACACACATGGTTAATATACACACTGTAAATATTTCGATATTAATACGATCTGAGATCCAAACGTTTTTAAATAATGACGCGATCGGAAAATAAAAGTACGGTAATTAAAAATAAACTATATAAATTTTATTAATTTTAGTTTTTTTTACATTATACTGTAAATTGTTGATCAAAGCTGAGATTTGTGCAAGCGTTTTATTTTTCTCATACTTTTATTTCATTATTTACCTCTTCAAGAAAATACGCGATTCTCACGATACGTTATGCTCGTATAATTACACCGGTTTGCTAACGATTGGTTCGCAATAATTTTCGAGAGAGAGCTAAATCCATATTCCATAATCAATCCCATTACTAGCAGAGCTGAGAGCCACTGGCCCTCACAGGTAGATGCAGAATGCGGCGAATAACGACTGAAAAAAAGAAAAGGTGAGAGGCGTCGACGGATCGACGTCAAACAGTCGCGGCGGTACTTTGTTGCGCACGGTAGTCATATTGAAGTTTAAAAATCATCACTTTGGCAACGCGAAGTATTGATCAAAAGTCGTCGAATACGGCGGTAACGATCGCGGCCCATTAAGCACGCTATAATGATGGATAACGTGGAAACGCGCGAATTCGCCGCTCGTCAGCGCATCAAAATATGCCGCGCGATATATGGAGAAAATCCGTTTATGGAATATTTAAGAACTATTATTAAGAGAGCAGAGTTACTCTCTCTTAATTGCAAATGATGAAATCCAAACCGTCAGAGAAACAATGATCGCTCTATTTGTAAGAACATAAATCATTGCAAAGATACTCAATATTGCAAATCAAGAGCTTTTACCACAGAAGTGTAAATAAATGAATTGACTGTTTTAGTCGATTTCTTTGTGTAGAGATTTTATACACACTCGAGACACACTAAATCACGTAATCTTTTTAATGCGATACATTTTTTCTCAAAGTGTATAATTAAACATGTAATTAACTTCTATTATTTGGATACTGAAAGTTTTCGAATAATAATTTTATCTTCCGCAAAAATCTGCGTTCGAAAAAAAAATCGGATTTAAATTTGTCGAGGCGTTTATAACTGAAAGAATATGCGATAGTTTCGGGAACAGATTCTGTATATGAAAAAGTAACAATGTAGAGTTGTAACTCTGTCAATAGGTCGAGAAAAAAAAATTCCGTTTTGGAGGTAGGAACACTGCAGAACAAACATTCGATGTGCAGCGGTGGAAATCAATATTTAACGCTTACCGAATCACGCAATCGGCGATAAACGCCGTGAGGCATTTTGCGATCTGTCTCCCGTTAAACCTTAAGAAGCGTCGATCGACAACGCGATTTATATATATATATATATCTGCCCATCAAGACACAGAATTGTCAAAACGAAATTCTACACGACGAGTAAAAACAAACGGATGCACGGCTTCCGTCGATGCTGCCGATATTTATTCCCGGCCGAGTTCTTCCAAACGATCGTCGATTTAAAAATGCGCCGCCCGCATGTGGCTGCGGCACTCAGAGCGGAAACTGCGCGAACTTTTCGGATATTCGTGGGCGAATGCGGCTCAATACACGGTTTCTGATAATATAGCAATAATAATTGCAGTGCGAGGTTGTTGTTCTTTGTTTTTTGTTTTTCTTTTTCTTTTTCTTTTTTTTTTTTTAGAATCAAAATATGCGAAGTAATAGAAAATCATGCTATGCCCGGAAATAAAAACAACGGGCGCGCGATGAGATCGGAAGGAGAGCCGCGAGCGTCACGACGCGCCGCAGATATCCGCACGATGCTCGCAATCGAACGATAATTGCTGCAGTTCGAAATCAATAACGCCTTGCCGCGACGTTTGATGAAAGCAAACGCCGCCGCGATTTGCAGACAGCGCTGTTTCAAAGGTCGTTCCAATACTGCATCGTAATATCGCTAATTTATCGAGTTTGCCGAGTCGAATGCCCCGCTCGCGCGTTGCATCAGTGCATCGAAGCGCGTTCCACATTAATCTAACAACATGCATGCCGTATTTCTTTTTTTTTTCTTTTTTTTTTTACTTTTTTCTTTTTTTTTTTTTTTAGTAGTCAACCGAGACAATTTGGTTCTGGATATTTTTTTCTGGCGTGTCTAGATTTACTCCTTTGCTCGAAAATATGACACTTGAAATACACACGTAGGTGTGTGTGACAAAAAACCTGTCGCGTACATTTCGCATTTGGTAAGTTACGGAGAAATCATTAACGTTGCGTGCGTGTTCAATCTCTTCTCGTTCAATCTCTTTTTGTATTTTTCTGCAATTGACAGAAATAGTTCATGATTGATCGAGCGCTCTGGTGCGTTTATAGTCGTCAGTCGCTTCGATAAGCGTGAAGAATTTGAAGCTCGCGAGCGTTTTATGTGCGCATTCCCAGCCTGACGAACATTCTCGGCAGGCAATGCCGACGCCCCGGTGTCGGATAAGCGACGCGATATTGAACATAATTCGTGCGTTTATCGCGTCGCAGCCGCTCGTAATCCGACATTCGGTGCTTTTCTTCCGCGGCTCACGATTCGCCGTGGCGACCATCGCGGTCGTTTGCGCGTCCGCGACGGCGAGTTGTGTGGGCGGCGGGAGTCCCGCGGAAAAACAAAAGAGGGAAGAGCGACCCTCGGAAAACAGACCGCGAGGCGGGCACAGAAGAGGGAGGCACGAGAAAGGTCCGCAAAAGTACGAAACGAGAGGAAAACCCGACGGATGGACTGCGAGAAAGAGAAATAGTTGTGAGGGAGGCGAAGGGTTGCGAGCGGCGAAAGAGATAGAGATAGGGACAAAAGAAAAAGAGAGAGAGAGAGAGAGAGAGAACGAGACGGAGGTCGCCGTGGTTGGACATTAAGAACGTTTCGTGCGGCAATTTAACCACCGGCCAGAGAGAACGGGGGAGGCGCGCGGTACGGGCGACGTCGCTCGAAAGGCGCAGGAAGGGTGCGTGGAAAAGCAGAAGCGCGGAAAGAGAGAAGTGGTGAATCGGGAGCGGGAGAGGGTGTTGCGGGCACGGCACACGAGAATTTTTACGACTTCTACGCGCTTGCGCCTGCACACCTGGAGATTAGGTTTAACAGCCTTAATTTTAAAAAATTGCCGCTTCTCTCACTCGCATCCTTCGACCGCGGTTCTTGATCTTTTTCCCTTAAACTCCTCGTGTTTCTTCCGGCTTCGGTCCTTCGTCTATTTTCGATCGAGAGCTCGTTCTTCCCTCTCGAAAACGAAATTGCCTGTGTTCTTCTCGGCACGCTAGCCCTTCCTTCATCCCTTCGCCTCGTGTCCATCCAAACCGACGCCCACGACACCCCCGTGAATACTAAAACACGCGAGAGTATTTAGTCTATTTGTGTGGCCGCATATGGAGCTCGTTCGGGGTTAGATATCGCACGACTGACTTTGAGATTATTCCGAAGAAAAACGCCTTTGCAGCTCCCTTTTGGTTGGTCTTTTCAGTCGGAGCTTCTCTATTCTTTCTTTCATATTTGTTCTTTTTTTTTTTTTTTTACTTATTCTTCTCGCTTTAAAGCGAGCATGAACACGCACTTGTTACGCTTTACAGTGGAAAGTGTAAGAAAGCGCGACCAAAAAGAATTATGGCATGTCTGCCCTTTAATTCCTCTGTGAAGAAATTTTAAATGAACATTTTGCTCTATATTCCTTATGGCTTTCTATTATTACTACTTAAATACCACCAAAAAAAGCTCTCCTCGAAAGGGAATAAAAAGTTAGAAAAATTGTGTCTTTGTGTAATGATAGTTGTGTACAAATTTTAATTGCGAATTACAAGAAAGCAACCATACACAAGTAGTCACACTATTTTTCGTATAATCCTTCTCTCTATTTTATGACACGTATCGGAAATTCTGTAGCAAATATCCTTTGAGGAAAAAAATTATTTTATTCTAAAATATAATAAATCTAAAATATACATTAAACTACTCATTTGCACTCTGAGAGAGAGAGAGAGAGAGAGAGAGAGAGGAAAAAATTTATCTTTAGTTCTGTGTTTTGATAGAAATAATATTAATTTTTTTTTTATTTTTTTTTATTTGAATTAACTTTTATTTTAATACGCTTTTCGTGTTTTTATGCATTGTCTCTTGCGGTTTTAACGGTGAAAATTAATAATATTCTGTCTTGAACACAATCAAATAGGAATTTTGAATTAACAAAAATTAGCGTTTATCGATTAGATCGTCGCATATCCCAATAAAGCCATAAGTACGTATACTGCAACTTTAATTATTACACGTAAATTATTATAATAGCATGCCGTTGGAAAGCCTTTTAGCAGATTTTGCTATTGTTACTATTACGATGAATTTCAAATGAAATCATGAATAACCGCCGCAAGATCTAATAATTACAGCGCAGGGTATAGCAGTCAAATTATTATTCGCGTTACATACTAATATTCTGCATGAATCATTACAACATTGTTTGATAACTGCTTTTACGTTGTACATCTCTTGGAAAATCATTTTCGATGGTGTAGCAACGAGGAAGCCTTCACCAGCCAGTTATTGTATCTACAGTGCTCCATCATCATTCAAGTTTAGCAATTTGAAGGAAATATTATGGAAATTTATGATTTTGAATTCACGTGACGCGAATAATGAATGTCACATCGAAAATCGTGACAGGGGAAGAACTTCTTCGCGCGCAGTTCCTCCCCCCGTCATTTCAGCTCCAAACATATCCTCTACGCGGCGCGGCACGGAGGTGCATTCAGTATGACGTAGGGTGAGATCAGTCGACCGCACGCACACAAACCGAAACGCCTAGATTAATTAACAACTTCACCGGGCGTTCTTTCGCGTAGTGCCTTTTTGGTAATTCCGAGAAATTTTCGTGTTCGTGTGTGTGCGCACAGGAGGCTCCCTCCTCCTCTTACCGGCCGCAATAAAATCCACGTTGAGCCAGGTTCCAGACTCGTGTGAAATATCGCCGCGAATTATCATACCATCTGAAATTAAAGGGCTGAAATTTCGGGGTGGTACCGCGCCGGTGGTAGTGCCCGCTGGAAAATAATTTTGATGCTGCTCGCTCTACGTACTCTCCTACAGTACCGTCGGTCCCCTTCTTCCCCCTTAACGCGCATCTCTGTCTCTCTCCATCTACTGAGTTACTCGCTATATAATCCCCTTTTTCTCTCCGTGCCCCTTCGCGCCGACGCTCCTATTCCGGCACTCTAGCCGGCAACGCGGAGGAGAGAACTCATGAGGAGCACCAAAGGGGTGGTTGCCGTGACGAAAGGGGGACGGTAAAGTGCGAGAAAGGTACCGAGGCAGGAGCGGGATGCGGACAACGTTAGTCGCGAGCAGAGGAAGAGCGCGATCGGTACAGAGAAACAAAGAAAGAGAGAGGAATCGTCGAGGGATTGAGAAAGAGAGGGACGGAAAGAAGCGAGAAGGGATGATTTTCGCGAGAGAGGGTTGCGCGGTCCGCCGCGTCGCGGCGCAGAATCGCTCTCTTCGCTCAGGCCGTCGCGCGCATTTTCCTCCCTCTTTCTGGCCCTCTTAGCCGTCCTCTTTTTTTTTTCCGCCGAGCGCCACCGACGCCGCCACCGTTGCCGCCGCCGTTGCGGCGCGCGCGCTGCTTCCTCGTTCTCGCGGATACCGCGTCGATTTTTCTTTTCGAGCGTCTGCGCGGCCACGCCCCCGCGTCACAATGGCCGCGTGCCCGAAAATTCGTCGCTGGGGCGGCGCCCTTTCCCGCGGCCCCCGCGTCTTTTTCGCTGATTTTCCCTCCCGCGTCTCGCTCACCGGTGTTTCCCTCGTGTCCCTCTA
The DNA here is from genome assembly GCA_014825455.1 of Pseudomyrmex pallidus. Classification (NCBI taxonomy): domain Eukaryota; kingdom Metazoa; phylum Arthropoda; class Insecta; order Hymenoptera; family Formicidae; genus Pseudomyrmex; species Pseudomyrmex pallidus. Next base: position 19,980 of record QVNV01013795.1, on the reverse strand, counting down.
GAGTACCCCCGCGCGTCCGCCCTTTTTTCTCTCCCTTTTTTTTCGTCCCAACCGTCCCTTCCGCCACCGCCTGGCGCCGACGTCGACGTCGATCCGGCGTTCGTCGTCTCCGTCGCTCGCACGTTCGTCGCTCTCCTCGGCTTCGCCCCCAGGGGTGTATTTTAAGAGGTCCCTTGACCAGGCCCCTGTCGGCCGCGGTGAGCACGATACGTACATGTACGGCGGCTATGTGCGATACTTGAGGCGCGTAATGTATGCGCTCGTCTTTGGCACGGGTGTTTACACGGCCGCTGTTTGACGATCGATTATGCCTTGATGCTTAATGAGACGCGCCGGAGTTATTACCGATTGGTTTACTACCTTACGCCATTTAGACACCAGTGCCGTTTCACATAGAGCCGCGTGTTTAGTCTTGTCTGGAATAGGTTTGTGTCCTCAATTAGGGTCCGACAGGATCAGATTTCAAGTCGGCGGCGTTCGTACTCTCGAGCAGCGGCGGCGGCAAATATCGATCGATAAACACACGTGACGACTCGATATTTCTGATCAATGAAACATACCGAACTTACTACTGACCGCTTTAAACGGATTACAGTGTTTTAGCGCGGTCGTCTGTAACTAATACGGATGTACCAAGGTTACGCATTAGTCAAGTATAACCGTGTTTAGTCAATGTGCGCCTGCGATACGCGTGTACGCGAGTGTGCGTAATGCGTTCGATAGAGCACGTGTCGAACCTATATATCGGAATGTAATGTTCGCTGCGCTTTAAATTCAGAATAATTCTTCCCCGAGTCGAAATTTCGCCAATTGATTTTAACGCGGTGCACACTGTGTGTTTAATGAGTGTAAAAGGACCGCGGTTTTAAAGTCTCCGCGAGACTTGTATTACTTTTATTAATGAGATCAATGGAGAATCAGTAGAACGTCAAAATATTTATGACGATCATTAATCTTCCTATTTGATTTAATCTGTCTGTTATGAGTGATTATGAAATTTTCAACGGACATATTAGTTGTCATTAAATTATTAGATATAATGAAATGTATATGTGTGTAATTTGAGAAAGAAATCTAAAAATGAAGCTATATATAGCGCGAATAATATTCATAGTTTCTGATTCTGCTGCGTTGTCCCTGCCCCGGATAAAACATCTCGCGGGTTTTGTGTAATCAGAATATAACCTAGCGTGGAAAATAATAATAATATAATGCGCATAAAAGACGACATTATACGGAACGAGTATACATATATTCATATAAAGAGAGAGCGCGATATATAAATTATTAATTTTCACTTATAATTATTCGGTGGTACTTTACATTATGCATCGAGTCGATGAGCGCGTTAAATTATGAATCAAGAAGTACATTTTGTAGCAAACCGAGCGTTCTTTTCTTCTCTCTCTCTTTTTTTTTTATCCAAAAATATCCGCGTAAGAGTTATATATTGACGTCGCAATGTGTGAGCGAGATTTGATAAAAAAACCAGATATGAATTAAGTTTTTAAGCGCGACAGAGATTGACGAGATATCAAGCGGGTTGATGATGATGGGATATCGCCTCGAATAAACCGCCCACTCCGATGTCAGAAGATATCCGTTCATCGGCGCGCATGTTGGGGGGGGGAGGAGACGAGGGGGAGGAAGATTACACTTTAATTATGTTTATCAGCGTCGAGCGAAACTAACTAGATTTATCAAGAGCGGTACGATTTGCGTTGCTCTGTACAAATGCTCATAACTCCGTGAATTACACACAACCGTAAACCCGGCGATCGTTTATCTCTTTCTGCTGTCCGCGCCCTGCCGCATCGGTGCGATTTGACGAAATTTAAAGGGCTAATACGTGAAGCCTCGATGATTATGCCCGCGGATTGGTAATTACATCTGGATTTCCATTTCGATTCCCACTGTCCGTCCACAGGCGGAGTAACGCGCGCGGCGTATCCATTGTATCCGGCTTTCAAAACGTCCCGAGATTATCCAAACGTCAAGAAGTTATAATCCCGCGAGATAAGAGGAAAACCGAATTTCCGAAAACGCTGGCCGTCACGCAAATCGCGAGACTGAAGAAAAGCGACGTTGTAGAACGTTTCGCCGTCTGGTTTCGCCGCACACACAGAGCGCGACCTGAAATTTAAATTCCCGAGAGTCCGATTTATCTTTTCCGAGTGTCTAATTAAACGACGGAATCGACGAGAATTCATGCGAAAATGTAAAACTTGAGTGTTATTTTTTTCTCTTCTCGAGGCAACGAAAATTACACAATAATAATTCTTATGAAAAATAAAAAGTATATAAGTTACAGAACGCGCTCGAATGGCTTATCTTGTTACGCGTTAACGCGGAGAACGTAAACCGGTGAGATTAAAAGAAGGCTGCCATCGTCGAAATTACGCGGAAATCTCTGCAAATCCCTAACCCATCGCGTCTGGTCCATTTGCGCTGCCGGTGTAATCGCGGTCGGTCGAATAAAGAAGCGCGATCGCAAGCATCGGGAATCGGTCGCGCGGTGCAACAGCGTAGGAGAGGAAAAAGAATCGCGATTCTTTGACCCCTCCGTCGATACGGCGCTGGCCGTGTTCCCGAGGTTCTCCGCGTATATGCACGGAAAAAAGCTCGACGACGAACAGGTTGGTAGGGGGATTGAACGAGGTTCACGTACAGGATGCAACGGCAGGTGGGGATGGATGAACGAGACAGCGGGGGCGGTGGACAAGGGAGGAAAGAGCGAGGAGGTACACCAAGCAGGTTGATTAGGGGAAGGGTGAAGGGTGTCGGGTGTACCGGTTGTAGCGGGGATCGAAAAGTGGGAAGAATAAAAAGAAAGAATGGAAGAGAGACGCATCGGCGATATCGGCGACGAGGTGGGGGTCGGTCGGTGGCAGTCGGAGAAGGAAGCCGACCAACGCAAGTCAATCGTGCGTCTCTTAATAGAAAAGTGGGGTCGATTTATGGGTTATAGGTAAACTGCACTCTCACCCCTTCTGTATCATCGACCCGACCCTCCCCTCGCTACCGATGTCCGCGCGCGTTTTCCTCGCCACCTCTCCCGCGTCACCGGCCGTCCGATCGTCCGACAGATATCGCTCTTTCGTTTTCCATCGTGGCATCCCCCTTTTGTCGACGGTCCACGCGTGCTCCACGGCCCTGACCGACTGCCACGTGAGAATCCCCCCATGTGACGACCGGCGATCGCGAGGCTAATTGCGCGGCTCCGCCGGAGACAACACCTAAACGACTGATGTGCCGTGACAAAGCGTGCCGCGTATCGCCAATGACCGATATACGCATTGTTGTGATACTATCCGTTACGGACGACGCGAGTATAATACGCGACGTGTAACGCCGGAGAGAGGTGTTCCACCTTGACGTCAGAGGAACATTAGCGACTCGTCTAAAGAGATTTTTATACGCAGCTTACGTATTCGCTTTCAAATAATTTTGAACAACTTGTAAACAATCTTGTCTACAAACATTCCGCGCATATTCACAATCACAATTAACGAAATAACATGTAGCACTTTACATACATTTTCAATTGAAGTAAAAGTTATAAATGAAGTGAGGAGAGCTTGAAATAAAAAGATGCATATTTTATAATTGAACTTCTCATTCCGCTTCATCAAATAAAAAGAACATTTATCTCGAAAAAAAAAACGATTTGTACAGGGCTTTGTACAACGTTGTCAAAAAAGATCCAAAATTTCATCTATAAATTATAAAAATAGATTTAAAAGTGGTCGTTTGTGTGATATTTTTCGAAAATCTCATTGCACAAGTCACGTTTCCCGATCGTTCGGAAAAGTCACTCTCGTTCCGTGCCTGTCGAATCTACATTTATTTTCGTTCTAAGTAATCCAAATCGAGAACAGGAGAAACTGATGTCCACGTTATATAAGCTCGAAAAAATATACAATAAAAATAGTTCGTATAATTCGCTCGTGTCAAATTTTGCTATTTGTCACAAAGTAAAAAATAATTGATTCAATCACCCGGTATAAATTGCCGCAAGCATAGCGGTTATATTAGAGGTACATGGGTTCCGAATAATAATCTTAATCATAGCTAGGGAAACGAGTTTTCTCGCTGATACAATATCCACGCGATTTTCTATCTTTAGCCGTTGTAATAAAGTAGTGTTCGCCGACTCGCGGGGGAAAAGCATCGCGAAGAGGATGCGGTGAAGAGAAGAGGGAGGGTAGAGGGAGAAAGAGCTGTTATTCCCGACGGCGTCGTTGTAATTTTTGCGTAATGAATACGCACTTGCATAGCATCGCACCCGGAAGTTCGCTATGATTCTCTTTGGAAAATTCATCAGAATACAGGCGGTATACGGAAAATTAACTCGCAGAAATGTACTCCGCATTTTCGTTGATTCATGTTTAACAATAGCTCCTCATGTAGAATGGGATCCATTTGTCGAAAAATAAAGAGAACCGGGAAAAATGTAATTCGTAAATAACGCACGTAATCGCTTTAGCTGATCTTAAGATTGTTCCGCTAAATATAATCCTCTCCGCGGATCAATTTTTCTACAATCGGTTTTCTACGATCTATTTTTATTCGACGAGATGTAAAATTTTAATAACAAACATCTCTCCCTTGCATTCGCGTTCGTATGAATTCGAATTTCCAATAAACTTGACTCAGTGGATAATATATTGAAGCGATTGACAAGAAACGAGTTCGTCGTATTTCGCGTTTATGTATTGATAATTAATTTCGTTTCCCAGCGTTTCGTTCGGCGGCGACAAACGGAATGCTATTCTTTCGTCGCGCCGTCATCGAGAATGCCAACATTACTTTAATATCGCATGAATTTTGTGGCAATTTGAAATTCCGCGCAATAAACGTCCGTTGTACACGATAAAACAGCACCGCGAAGCGTGTCGTTCTCATATAGTGTTCAGATAGAAACCACCAACTAAAATTGCTTGGGTGGCATATGAAAGTTGCACGTGAAAGTTGGCGAGCTTAGGTAAAAAAAAAAAAAAAAAAAAAAAAAAAAAAGTGTCCTCTTCTCGCCATCGTACTCGACGCAGGGACGACCGCGCGATCAGAGGGAAACGGGGAAGAAAGGACAAAAGCCGAATCGGTCGCGATCCCGTTCTCCTAATTAACGAATTTATTAAAATCACACGGCGACGTCCTATCTCCCTTTCACGCGCGCGTGCGCGCGATTTCTTTCGCCGACGCGACGGCGGTGACTAATAACCCGATTTCCCGTAAATTTTGTCCAGCCCTCGCGCGTCTTTTTTTCCCTAGGAAATAACCGGTTTAATCAGGAACGGCTTCCTTCCCGTGCTATTTGCACGAAATTTCGGAGTTTCGAGCCCGCACGATACATGCGGGTGGCACAGCTGCGCCGAATGCCGGCTAAAATTAGGATGTGTGCGCGCGCGTGTGCACGCACACTATCGTGTGTGTGTGTGCGCGCACATACGTACATATGTGTGTGTGTGTGTATGCGCGCAAACGCGCGCAGAGGCCTCTTTCTCCTTCCGTTTTCCGCCGCGTGTATCTCACCGGCTCTCTCAGCCCCTTTCACCCCTTTCCGTACCCGGCGCTCTCTAGCCCTCTCGCTCCGCCGCTGGCCGCGCACTTTTTTCTCGCGTCTGCGGACGAAGATCGGTCGCTTGCTACGAGGAGAGAGAGAACGAGGAGTGGAAAATGAGAGGGGCCGTTGGAGAGAAAAAGCGACGGAGAGTGGCGGAGGACGGGGGAGGAGGAACGGCCGAAAGAGAGAAGCCGACCGGCGGAAAGAGCGAGAGAGAAATCGGGAGAGCCGAGAGGGTCGATAGGTGGGCACCGACCATCCCAAAAGTACGCGCGCACTACCACTCGCCTGGGGTACGAAGGGTCGTCGGAGGCGACGACGCTCGGCTTTATAAATATCTACCGTAGAACGTTAAACAGTTCCGCCGTCGCTAATGAAAATAGGTAAAGAGTCTGAGAGCTGATGTTCGTCTACGCGCGCTGATCTGATAGAGTTTCATACGTACACGTATATACACTGCGGGTTTAATTATTTCTTAAAAAGATCCATAATGCTTGCGTTTTAGTAGTTAGCGCGAGAGAGCTCGGCTAGCGCCAACTCTCGCGGCCGCCATGTAAAGCGACTAACGAGATGCCGCGCGTAGTCGAGACGACCAAAAAATCGCCGACTCTGTGTTTTGTGACAACGTGCAGACCCCGGCGCACAAGCTTCGGCTAAATGAGCCGTCTTTGATTTTGAACACGAAGAATGTATTTTTAGCAAATTGTAATTACGTAGACGTATGTTCTCTTCCTATTTCCGCTGGGCGGCGCGTCAAACAATATTATTTCTCGCGTGTGCACCTGTGCGAGCGCAGCACGAAACGGTATTCATTTACGTAGCATATAAAGAGAATATATGTACAAGGCAAAAATGGCGGTAGACGTTTCCAACAAAAATAGGCGCGGGAGAATATATTTTAGCAAAAAAAAAAAGAAAAAAAACAGAAATTATTATCATGCGCTATGTATAATTACGTGTAGCGCGTGGAGAGAATTGTTTGCGATATATACAAAGAGAAAGGCGACAATTCGCGGAATCAAGGAGCGAAAAATAATTGGTTATAGAAGAGGAAACTCGCTTTTACTTAATTAATTACCGTACATTCAACCTTTTTCGCAACTCCGCGTCTATTTCGATTTTCGCGTTTATTTAGATAAATGATTGGGGGCTCTTGAAAACGGGACCGCGCGCGCAGAATCGCCGCGCGCGTACCATAAATCCGTCACTGTCGATTATACTTTCCGTTCCTATAATCAACAACGGGGGCAAAGTAACGGCAGCGCGATTAAAGCAATTTTAGTTTTCAATTAAATTTTTTAATATCAATCCTAACATGAGACCTGCCAGAATCATCTCTTAAATTAAAATTATTCCGTGTAAAATAGCTTCGCTTTTGCATTGAATTCTGTATAGTACGCGCTATACGTCCGCATTTGCGAATGTTCCTTCGTCGAAATTCGGACATAATTTATACGCGTTTTGCAAAAATATCCAAGTTATTGAAAATTATTATTATACGTTATTTAATAGCGAGATTATTCCTTGTAAAACAATAGTATAAAAAATAACGGTAGTAAGAGAGCTAGAGCTTACTGACGTGAGATATTTTTAAAATTTTTGTCTCGTAATAAAAAATATTGTTCTTTTGTTAATACGACTAAGAAAAGATTCTTGGTAGCTCAAAAGTTAAGAGTACTAAGTCGGAGGAGAGGTCGAGAAAAGACATTAACGCGCCCTCGGGAGTCGCCGGCTGACGTCTGAGATTTAGAAGCCGCAAAATAACAAAAGCTTAAACAATTTCCGGCTACAAAAGCGGAGCCATTCTCGTGCCCGACGTCGCGCCATTGTTTGCCCCCGCTGGTCACCGGCAGGAGCTGCGGAATCGCGGCGGTCCAGAGGGCGGAGGGTGGTATGGGGTCACGGAGCTGGGGTAAGAGAAGCTCCCGTTGAACCGCCACGTTAATATCTCGCGAATGCAGTATCGCTTTAACGGCCGCGTTTGTTCCTGGAAGGAAACGAGAAATTCGTCGCAAAAAAAAGTCTGACATACTTTAACTCAACCACTTGGATTCGTACAATCGGCTGGCTTCGCGAAGAGAAATATGATCTACTTCGAATAAACAAAAAGAATTGTTATATTATTTATTTTATAAATATATTTTCTCTGCACGCCTCTTTTGGAAAGAGAATATATAAAATGAAGATAATTTTTAAGACCGAAATGTGTTTGATATTATTAAAATTTAAATATAAAATATTAACATAATATTTTAATTCCTCTTTTTTCTTAACACAAAAAGACGCATTGCTACAACATTGCTTTCTAAACTACTTTTTAAGAACTTTCTTAGCAAACATGCATAAGCCGCGTACATAAATCTGTCGAGTCAGATATTTATCAAGAGTGCAGTTATATCTTCACTTAATCCGCTCCTTACATCCACGAAGAGGAACTAGTCCAAAGACTCGCGATACACACAGCGTGATATCAAACGGAACGGGGGAAAGGAAGGAGTAAAGCGCACGGCAGCGGTCGTGGTCGGTGGCATTGCAGAGATCCGCGGACGACGCTCTATCTTTCTCTCTTTCTCTCCCTTTTTCTCTCGTATAGTGGTAGTGGTGGTGCCAGGCAGAGATGGTAGTGGTTCGGGCGACGGTTATCAAAATTGCGCGTGCCATTATAATTTTAAAGCCGGCTTTCCTCGTAGTACCGTCGCTTGGACGTTGGTCCAGGAGGCAGGCGGTGGCTGAGAGGGACGGTGGAACGAACGGGGGGAACGGGATGGAAGGCCGGCGAGAGAACCGTGGTCCGCGGTGGACATAGGTAGAGGAACAGGAAGGCGGAGGTGGAAGAGAGGATGGCGGCGGCAGTGACGGTGACCGGGAGGCTAGGTGGCTGAGGAGAACGGCGGGGCTGGGACTCCGTGCACGCTGGGGATTGAAGTTCGGGACGACCGACCGTGGGGTGGCGGCGGGCGGGAAGGGCCGGCGAGGGTGGGTCATTTATTTCCCTCCCGCACGGCATAATTTATCGCGAGGATTTTCGCGAGAGCACGCAGAGAGAGCGCCCGCGATAGAGGAGGAGGCGGATAGGCGTGTGTGCGGAGAGAAGAGAACCGTAAGAGGGTCGGAGAGAGCGGCAGGGGGCAAGAGGAGAGTGGAGAAAGGGTGCTCCGTCGCTGCCGCTGATGCTAGCCGCTGGCGGTATCAAGAAACCGATGTAAATGGAGGCAAGGCCATACTTATCCTACGTGTTGGACCTTGCGCCTCGCGTTTGATGAAAGAACGCGAATCGGGTTTGTGGGAAAAAATTCAGTATTCTAATGGGAAACATAAATCTACCGATCAAAAAAAAGAAGCGTGTAATATATCAAACACGTTTTATAGTTGTGTTATGTAAAATAAAATTTATATCATCCTTTAAGTATCTTTATTTATATCGGAAGCACAGTTCGATCCTTTCAAGAAAACATCGTCGCGATGGAACCAGCGGGAGATATTAATGCTGGTCAAAAATATCTATTCATTGATGAACTTTGTAATATTGAAGTCGTAGGGCAAGCTAAAACACACGCACACACACACGTCCAATACATTGATATCCAAGACATTAATCGAGAAACGTTACAATATGTATAAATGTATGTCTCCGGCTATTATTATATTGCGTAGGTTCTTGCGCTGTACTGACCACTTCATCACGTTGCTACCAGCTTGGAAATATTTAATTATGTTCATTATTTAAGTATTTACTTTCCTCCATTGTGAAGCGAGAGAATTAATATTAACTACTTTCCTCAATTAAACCCTTAAAACAAAGGATCGCTTGATTAACGATTATCGACGAAAAAAAAGTATTATTCTCGTAAGCTAATAAAGTTAAGCTGAGGTGCCTGGGATTAACCTCATTTATATACAAATCGATCACACGTAAATTCTATCGGAATAATTAATAATTTGCGCAATTCGATGTACCTCTTACATGAATAACATGTTTGCTAATTAACTACATGTTTTATATATATATAAGTTGCATATAATTCGATCTTACTGAAAGAGAGACAGATATATTTTTGCTCTCTAATATATATCAACCGTAATAAAACATTTTTTCCGTTTTATTCTTTAATATATAAGTATATAACTAAATAGAACTTATACATACATATATATGTATGTAGAAAAATTATTTCTTTTCAATAAAAAATATTAGTTATTAAATTTTGAAGAAGTTGTATGCCAGAAAATCTTCTTTCGCTACCATTTTAACTATTTGGTATTTTTCGTGAAGTGGAAAGTCGCCAGTTGGAAAAAGGGCGTGATAGCCCTAACCGCGTGACACCATCATTGATTTTTGTCCACACGGAAGAGGTTACCCCTGGCGGAGGCACGTAGAAAAAAGGGTTAACGGTAGGATCAAGGACGACAAGAAAAATGTGACGGAGCTTCTTCGCAAGCGCAAAAAAGAAAGCCACGAAAGCCGTTGTCCTTCTGACCAGACATGAGGCTTTCCAACTAACAAGGATCACAGGAAATTACAAAGATAACTTAAAGAGATTTTTTTCTATGTGAACGCAACAAATAAAAGAATCAGAAATATAAATTTAAGTTTTAAATTACGATTTTCTAAATTCTGATATTTAGTTTTGAATAATTAAAAAAAATAATAAGGTGGTAATGATAGTCACTGGCGTACGATATTTTTTCTCGATTATATCTGTACTTTTCAAATATGTGTGCTTTTTTATATATTTTTTCACGTGCCTGTATTTTATTTTGTGGTATTAAAAGTTTTTTTTTCAGAAATTCTAAATCGCACAGAAAATAAGTAGAAAATAATTATCGAATGTGTCTGAAATAAATGATCAATTATTTAATATGTATAATATAATGACTCAGAAATATACCAGCAAAGTATAGAGAATTTTCGGTTAATTTTTTATACGTTTAGAACGAAGGATATTTTGCTGCTTATGCAAATCGAAAGATAACCGGACGTGATAGTGAACGATGTGACATACGTGTGACCGTATGAACCTATCATTGATTTCCGTCGACGCATCGGAGGTTAACCCCAAATAGAGGGACAATGTCGGGGCAAGAAATACGAGAAAAAAGAAACGCCGGCACAGTCGGCGAATATTTCGTGGACAGGCCGGAACGAGGATGTTGTCGCGGGCAAGAAATGGGGTAAAATTACGGCGAACGGGGTGAACCGACGAGGCAGTATTTGAATCGATCTGGAAGCCTTGAAAGTCTAAGGGATGTTGTTCCGAAATTGATCCTCGGCACACACGGCGCCATCGCCCGCGTAAAAGTTGCGTACTGCGCACACCCCTGCACCGAGAGCCCCTTCTACGAGCCTCTTTGCCACCCCTACGATGGCGGAACGACGTGTCGGCGGCGTGCGAGAGAGCGAGAGGACCGAAGGGAGTCGGGGTAGCGGGAAGCCACCCTGGTGCGACCTCAGAGGGGAAAAATACACACGTCGAAGTGCGTTGGTCGCGAGGGTGGCGGCGCACAGCAGCGCCGTCGACGCTGATGGTGGAAAGGTGGGTAAAAAGTGCGGTGAGTCCGGATTGGACCGTTATCCTGGAGTGGGGCACCTTCTGGATCTCTCCCGCCGCTAACCCCGCCGCGTTCTCTCATCACGCCGCCGTGGAAACTACCCTACTGTCGTGGAAAACCTCTGCCGTTTTCCAGATCTCGGCTTTCCCGTCAGAAAATATTCACTCGAAGGGCGAGGGTACCATTATTCCCGCATACATCCCTGAACCCTTGCGGAATTCTGATCTCGCTGAGACAACGAGCCTTGGGAAATTTCGACGGGACAAAGGGCCGTTAATTTCGGAGCGACTTCGCGTGAAAGTTGAAATTTTAGAGGACGGATAATCATCGTCGGCACGTTTCTTACTTAGCGCTCATTTAGCCATTACTGCTTTTATAAAGGTCGATTACACTAAATCTCTCGAGTGCGTTTAGTAATTGTTTCATTCTGTAAAAGTCTTCGTTAATTAGCTATTTAATTTATGTACAAATATTCATACGCGTCACCATTCAAAATCTTTTCTTTTAATTTTATCATAAAAGAACAAACGCGCGATAAAAAAAAAACGTTATATATTTTTTAATCTCTCATATTATTTTGCAATATATTTTACTTCCCTCATTTTCTACAACCATGCTAAAACAAACGTGCTTGAAAAATTAAAATCGAAAATCATATTACTCTTCGATTAAATGTTTCTCTATCACATCTAAAAAAAAAACTATACAAGTATTCTTCAAGTAGAAATTAATTTTCAAAATAATAAAAAGGTTCCTTAACTCTTTCTATTTGTCATTATACTTATATACGTCACAGACAGTAATGCAAAACTTGACTGACGCGCGAGCGAAATCCGTCCATTAGAGAGACCATCTATAGATTGTTCGATCTACACTGACTGGGTGATATCTTTAGAGGTATAGATCGGAACGACGGCGCGCGTGGGAAGGGAAAAAAACGCCACCGGTTGCGAGAGGCTCCTTGTCGCCTAATGGAAATTCCACGTTTTGTCGCGAACGAACGGACGGACCGACGAGTCGGCGGGCCACTCGGAAAACGTAAAAATTGTCACTTTCAGCCGGCGCGCTTTGCATAATGCGCGTTACGCGGGACGATCAGCATTCATAGAATAATTTCGTTCTAGAGATGCGCGCGCGCACGCTCTTTCGCGACCTATCTGTCCGCCACGGCTGACAGGTTTTCCGCGGACCTATTTTAATTATCTCGTCCTCCGAATTATTCGCTCGGGAGAGCGTGACCTGCCTTCGGAAACAGCCGAAAAACTCTTTTTTCCCATTAATCTGTCTGCACCGTTCCGTCTCCGGATGAGAACGTCCGAGAAAGGCGACTGACTCGCCCAGGATGTAAAAGGCGAGAGTCGGTCGCTCCCGTCTGTCTCATCGGAGCGAATGATATTGAACATACATTTCTAAACATACATTGCGATTCTGCGCACGATCAACCGGTGATTTTATGATCATTCATATACAAATTTTCTCACAAAATTATGTATTTAAGCTATGATCAATTGGCATCTATTTCCGGATTTTGCATGTGTCAATAACCGACTTTGCAAATTTGGCTTGGCTCTACGGCATGTAAAATTTCAGTTCTACGCGTTCGTTGTTCAACGTTGTGTATTTATACACGATTCATACTCCAATTACCGACGCTAAGGAGATTTTAACATGAAACACACAGTTTACGCAGGGAGCGTGCAAATGTCCGGGCATAAAGAAGTGCACGTTGTACAAAGGGGCAAAGGAGCTTTGGTAATGAAAATTCTTGCATCACGCAAATGTCCGCGACGCTGCCGTTTCCGCTTTTGCAATTTCACCGAGGAGTGTCACCGGCCGGCCTCGTCGTCAAAGGAAGACCGAAAATACGAGCTCAGGATGGGTGGACGCGTATATACACGTCACTCCTGCCTTTCTGCTGAACGCTCGCAGCTTTACGACGTATTTAAAAGCCCAATTTATTCGTCGCGCGCACGCCACCAAAGACGGCCCTCGTCTCATTCACGAAATCGCGCACGGCCGGCCGCCCTTTTACAATTAGCGGCGTCGTTCTCGGCCGTCGCAACGCGACGAGACGCGACGCTGGCGGCTGCGAAAAGCGAAGAACGCGGGTGGACGAACCGGGGAAAAAAAGGTCCTTCCAGATCGTAACATCCCCCGCGCGCGACGCGATAATTAATCAAGCTAAGAAAACCGTACGACCGTGAATCGTTTGCCGGAGAGTAGAAGAAGCGGAATGAAACGAGAGAGAAAGAGAGAGAGAGAAAAAAAAGATCGAGCGGTGTTGCACGATGTTCAAGAGAGGGTGAAGACGGGGTTGGGTAGGTATCAAACAGAGAGGTGGCAGCAGCTTGTAGGCAGGGAATTTGGCGGGAAAAACGAATCCAAACACTACGCCGGGGAATGAGCGAGAGGAGCAATACATCACGTTCTTCTGGTAATAGAGACTACACGACGGTGGGAAAAACGCAGCGGGAGAGGAAAAAGGAAAGAGGGAACCGAAGGACCCATGGGGCTTCGCGGGGTGTTCGCGCGATCTTCGTCTCTCCGTTTCTGATGTTGTTCGCATTTTTCTCCCTCGTATGCTTTTTCCCCTACAGCGCTTTTTTCGGTAACAACCCGATAGGGGAAGTCACCTCTTCGTAACGACACGTTCCCCACCATCGTCTACCACCACCACTGCGACTCATCGGGGGCGAAGGGGTGCCGCAGGCACGACGGAGGGTAATTTTTAAAACGCCGCTTGCGGGAAAATAAAAATTAGCCAGGGAGGGAGGCACCATCGGTCTTCTCCCGAGGGGAAAAAAGAAAGGAGGAACGGCGAGCGAGAGAGCCGACGCTCGACGAGCGGGCGGGAACGAGACGGATATGGAAAAAAATCTGGAGGTGGAGGCTCATTTTTCAGAAGGAGAAAAAAATTCGGGAGGGTGGAGGTCAGGATCCTCGAATCATCGGTGGTAGGGATTTGGCGCGGGCGGGGAGTAAAAAAAAAAGGACACCGCGATACCCCTCCACAACGTGTCCCCCCTGCGCGCTCTTCGCGACTGGATCGGAGAAATTTACAGGGTGTTCCAGAAGGTATCGTTCCGCTTGCATTTGTGGCGTGTGCGATGCGTCACGAGGTAACGCGTTATAGTATACCGGCCGATCAATTTGGCGGGAAACGATCGAACCTTTCACGGCTGAAAACCGACTGACATCTGACAGATTGGTCGTCGCGCCCACCACGAGCGTTGACCTACTCGCATATAATAAATATCGAGACGGGCACTTAAGTGAAATAATTCGGCTAGTTTTTTCTTAAGTGAAAATTAATTCGATTAGTTTTCTCTCTTAATCACTCGCCAGACAGATAAAATCGAAAAAGCAAATCGCATTGAATTATTCAAACTAAAAATGTGGAAGAACGCATTAATTTTCTTCTCTTAATTCAATTTGAAAGTTCCATTTCCAGCAAATATATTCGAGAATTTAGTGAGCTAAAAATTATTTCAGAAGTTTATTAAATTTTTGGCACAAACCCCAGTATATGCATTGCCGAATCTTCTGTGTGTGTGTATTTCTTTAATAGATATATATTAACAATTACCACCTAAAAGAAACATATCGTAGAGGTGACAACTTCCGTTTCGTTCACTCTCATCGAATGGCTCTAGAGAAATTTATAGGCTGTTTCCAACAGCTATCGTTTCACGCAGATTTATTGTCACACGCGATGCGGTTCGCGGAAAGGCTCGCTATAGCAACGAGAGAAAGAGAGATATATAGAGATTGATTAATTCTATTATAGAGAAAACGTATAGATTCTTTACGCGTATCAGCTATTATTTAACATCGCAAGACAAGAAGTAATCGACGAAAAGTAATTGAATTAAATTTGGAAGCTGCAACGTGTGCTATTTAATTTCTGCGATTTTTAACCGGAAAATGGAGAGCGTTTCAACGCGCATATCATTAATGTTATCTCAGATTAATGTCAGCCGCACGTCCATCTTCCAAATCGCCGCGCTATGTTTACATTGGTAGCTTTATTCGATTCGAACTAACCGCATCGTTATCGTCCCTGGAGGAAAAATCATAGGGATTTTAGCGTCACCGAAAGTATCGGCCTGTTCATGTTTATTGGCATATGCGATGCGTCATGGGAAATCGTGTTACAGTGCAGAGAGGAACGATCGGTTTGATCGGGAAACCCACCGAAATTTTCAACAACGCGATCGCTACGCTGTGCAATATAAATCTGCTAGCTTGCATAACAGAAATTCGCCGTGATATCGCACGCGATACACGGTGAATCAGCGGCTAATAAAAATAATACAAAGTTAAAGAAAAATTCAATCAATCTCGCGCAGCGACGAAAATTAATTTTTTTTTTTTTTTTTTTTTTTTTTTTTGCGTGTAAAAGAAAAGAGAAAACTGTAGAGACAAATGTAGAGTGAAAAACTCTATCCTCTGATGGAAATTATATCGATTTAAAAAATAGAGAATTGAATCTTGACCTATTCCTTTTATTTATTTTATGAAAAGTCGATACTTTATCCGCGACAAATATTGCGACAGGTGTCGCTAAAAACGTACATACTACGCTCGTTATTATACAAAAACAAATATTAACTAATATTCTTCCTCCACATAAAAACCGAATACAGTGATACAATTTATTAAAGTGTTCGCGTGAATTTTTTCATTTCGCGCCATCGTCGTAAATGAAAAGAACGTTCTGCTACGTGCATTTTCGTATCGCGTTCGCGCGTTATCGCTGCCAATTAAAACTCCAGCGCAATTCTCGCCAAGTGCTCGCGCGAGCAACGAAAATCGTGATACTTCGTGCGTGAATTGAGACAAACTCGATGCATTTTTTTTTTTTCTATCAAAAAAAGAAGAACATCCTTTATGAGGAACTTGGGCGACACTTTTGGAGAATCTGACAACTCGCGGGCTCGCGTTCATCTCCAGCTTGCGACAACGTGAATGCGCTGAGAGTTGAAATACTTTTTATATTGTACTCAACTGTTCTCGTCTATCTCTCTTTCTCTTTCTCTTTCTCTTTTTCGCCGCGAATCATCCTAGTCCAATGCTGCGCGACTCACTTCTGATTAAGTTACCCTCCATTCTCGCGCGAACGATCGTTCGTATGTCGAGAACTGCTCCGCGCACATTCGTAATTCGTAGCAGGCCGCACTTAGCCGCACTAAATTGCATTCGTGAATCTCGTTAGGCAGCGTTTCTAGTCGGGCGCGACTGCTGTTCCCGCAATTTCGCACAGTGGAGTAGTCGTCGAAGGCGGGATCATATCGCGATTTGTGAGAAACTCGACGAAACCTTCTATGAATACGTAATTTGCGAAATAATATGCCAGTGCGATCAGATTAGCGTGTTAGTTGCCTAACGAAAATCATCGAAGAATATAAAATTTATACGACGTGCGTACGCGAGCGCGAGTACATACATTTATAATACTGTTGTAGAAATTTAAACCTAAATAATGTTGATCGTAACTGAAAATCATAACCAATTCTCCATATATATATTTATTTGCTTCGCATTTCAACTCACGCAAAATCATAAATCGGAACTGTTTTAATAATTAATTAAGTAAAGTATATCCCAGAAGCAATATTAACAAATCGAAATCGCGCGATCAAAGAGTAATGGCAAATTTCGCCCATTTTTTTGGACATCGAATTTCAAAATTTATTTTATGGCAAATAGTATTATTAGATGAAACATTAATCCTAGTAAAATTTCAAGATGAGCATATGCACGATTCCGGAGATACGAGGAGATGAAAGTGATGATTTCCAGTGTATTGCATAAGGAAGAATGCGTGGCTGAAGTTCATGTAATATTAAGAGTATATTCTGTCGAATGGATCATCTATGATCCATTGGACATCCAATATTACATTTTGGTTAATCAAATTTTAACACTTTACTGAAATCAGCAATTAGAATAAAAAAGAAGATCGATATATCGATATGCGATATATATATCGATATGCGATATTATGATGTTTGCAGAGATAAATCTTATTCCTGCTCAAAACGTCCCTTCATATCTCCGGAACCGTACCTGTGCTCATCTTAAAATGTCTCTGGGATTAATGTTCTATTATACATATAGTATTATTTAGCATAAAAAAAAGTTCGAAATTCGAGGAGTGAAAACTGGGCGACAAAACAGGTCTTTTTGCCTGTCATCACTCTTTCATCGCTCGCGCGATTACTCATTACTTAACAATTTTACGAGGAAGAGCTTAATATTCTTGACTAATTTTCCAACATAGCATTCTTAATATAAGCGAGAGCATGTTCATTGTGTAATTCGAGCCTCAAAAGAAAAATTCGATACCGAAAAAGCATTGACTATGTCATCGGATATTTTATTTCAGAAAGCGTTGAAGTGGAAAACGCTTTGTTGTCAAAAGCAGAATTAAGATCCTTTGATAAAAATTTTTGAAACATTTCCAACTTATAGCAATGTTGCGAATTGAGTTTACATCAATCAGACAATTTTTATTATCGCTGTGTTTATAAAAATCAGTATTTAATGTTAATGTTAAATTAGCATTAATTAATATATCGCGTGCACACACATGGACGCGCTGTATTTGTAAATGTAGAAAAAGAATATACATAAGCGCGAAAGTGTGAAAGTGGCAAAGAAACGGCAGAAGTGCATAGCAACGATTTTCTTCAATTACATTTCGCGACATTTGCAATAATACAAAGTACATACTCTAGAATCCCATCAAACAGCAGACATTCGCACTTAATGCACGGTTCATTGTGCCGCGATAACCATCCTTCGGAAGATCGATGGGAAAGCTGCAAGGCAAATTTCGCTTCCAGTATTGCGTTCGTCATATAACATATATGCGCGGGATATAATCACACAGAGGAATTAAAATAAAATCGCTTCTAACAAAATTGAGAAACAAAAAAAACCATTACGTACACTTTAAGTGTAAAACCAATTTATTATCGATTTAACGAAAGAAAGACTAAAAACATTTCTTGTCATTTCATCGCAATTATTGGTAAATTGAATTTTTTATTTCGCACTTTGAATATTCCCAAATTTCTGAGCTTAATTGCAATAATAATGTCTTTGATTAACTTAAGATCGATAAAAAAAACTCTAAAATATCGTCTATTGTTCATTTACATTATTCCAGTGACGATCTCTCTAATATCCGAAATTATATTCGAAAATTGGGTTTTTATCGATTTTTCCCATGCGCTCGTAATGCATTATATGCGGAGCAATGATGCTGCATCGTGAGCCGCGTATTAGTTCTATTACATTTATATTCCTGACGTATCCTCCCGATTCGTTTCTCGTGTGCGGTAACAAACGGCGGCGCGCACGTAGTTACAGCATTATCCGTATGCAAAATAATTACGAATGGCGGTGCACCACACATACAAACATACACACACACACACACACACACACATACACACACATATATATATGTTTGTATATATGTACACATATGTATATATATGCGCGGAATTTTATGTAAATCCGAAACCGCGGGTTGCCGTCTTAAGCCGCCGCCACCCTGTCGGTGTTTTATTTTTGCAAAACGCCAGCTTAATACCCTAATTAATGTAATTTGGTTTCTATACCGGAGCAACTCTTCCTCCTCTCACCACTGATTTCTCGCGCGTTCTCTCGCCCCCGTGTCACCCGCGTTTCTCCCGTTAACTCTCGGCTTCTCTGCACCCGACGGTGACCATCCCCTTTCCGGCCACCGAACGGCCCGATGGTCATCTAAACTTTTCCCGTAATTAGTTATAAATTTCATTCCCGTTCTACGTAACAATATTCCTACGCGACCTCGCTGGAACACCGTGTAGTGGTGGTCGCGCGGAACAGGAAACGCCTGGGGAGTGGGAGAGAAAGAGAAAGGGGGTGGAAGAGGACAACTTTGGGGGAGAAAAAAAAACGAGGAGGGAAGACGGGAGATGTGAGAGAAGGAGATGCTGAATTTTGCTTCCCGCCAGCGCGGTGCCTGTCAGAAATACGGAGGAAGGGGTGAACGGCCGAAAAGGAGGGGTGGATGATGCGGTTGGAGGGGGTTTGATGGAAACCGGACGATCGGAGGAAAAGAGAAAGAGAGATGATGCGGGCTAGGAAGGGGGTGGCGAGGCAGCGCACGCTAACGAACGAACGAACGAACGAACGAACGAACGAATGAACGAACGAACGAACGAACATGGTATAAAGAGAGCAGGATGGAGAAAATTCGAGCCCTCTACACTCTCTAACCAAGTAGTGAAGCCTGGTGGGGGCGGCGGCCATTTTGCGAGCCGCGAAAAACAGCCCTCCCCGAGATAGCGCGAAGGGGGTTTCTGCCACTGAACCCAGCAACTACCATTCCCCCCTGCTCTCTTTCCTTCCCCCTCCTCCTTCTCCGACCGTCCCTCCAAGAGAGAGAGCCACCCTCGAACCCCTTCGCTCACGTATACGCGCATTTCTCTCGGGCGCTCTTATTCACACGGTACTTCCTACGACCCTGTATTAAGAGCAAAATGTGGACGAACATTAGACACTAACGCTCGTTTAAAAATACATTCGTATTTGCGAACTCTCTGGCAGTCAGGCTCGGCTGCGCGGTGTAAAGAAAGACGAGGAGCTTCGTTGTTAGCGCACGGCTGCTGGCGCAGCACGCGAAATTTTTTCGGCGGAAATGAAACTTCTACTCTCGCCGCGCGCTTAACTCAATTAATCGAAAAAATAAATCAAGAGTCCGAAAAATGTATTTACTCACTTATTTCATGTTCTTATTTTACGAAGGGAAAAATAATACGGTTGATTCAAATATAGCTTTTCCGAATAGCCCTGTCTATCGATAATATATA
>QVNV01013793.1:0-24668 GCA_014825455.1 Pseudomyrmex pallidus | reverse complement strand
TTTTTTTTTTTTTTTTTTTTTTTTTTTTTACTAAAACATTCCAGTTTTTTCCAATTAAAAAAAAATGCATTCTATTATATAAATATTTTACAAAATTGAAATCTAAAATATAAAAAAATTAAAAATTTATACACTCTCTTATATAAGCATGATAAATGCTTACATTAATAATTTACAAAATAGATACGTTATCGGCATTCCAACCGAAAAAGCAATTTTCTTGAGCAAAATAAAATTTTGTTTTGCTTCAAGATGAATTTTTCCCTCAGAGAGTTAGAGAGCCAGTTCCACAAGTACCGCTGTTGATGCGCGTCTCTTCAAATCTTTGAGCCATGATGTTTGAATCATTTTTAACGTACGATCTAACAAACTACAGGTTTAACATCAGCCACTTCTCTCGTGTAAGATTCTTTCCTTCGCGCTTTACTTTCCGTATTTATTAAAAGACGAATCTCGCGGATCCGCGCGCGATTTTTAAGGGCGAATCCCGAAGAGAGTCTCGCCATGGCGTGGCCCTTCTCCCTTTTTTTCGTTCTCCGATTTTCGCATCACCGAAAGGGGGGGATCGTTTCGAAATTCATCCGACGGGAAAAGGAGGCGCGCCTCCAAATCCTTTCGGTAAATAATTTTCGTCGAGCGGAAGCGGCCGCTTAAAGCCGACGGGAGCAGAGATTTTCTTCGATTAATTTCCGCCTTCGTCCTCGCCGTTCGCGCTCGTCGTTCTCTCGCCCGGGAGAAGTGCGGTTCTTAGTTTCGAATCCACCGAGGCGTATCGCATCCCTCTCTTTCTCTGCCTTCCCGCTTCTTCCAGTCGCCATCATTTTCTCTGCCTCTCCTTTCCTTCCACTCCACTCCGTTTTCACTCTGTGTATTATGCATTAAGGTTATTCGTTATTTATAAGCATTACGTCGAAAGTTTTTCAGCCGCTATTGCTCGCACGAGTTAGCCACCACCACCACCACCGCCGCCGCCGCCGCCGCGGTGTAATGCGGGTATGATTTATCCCTGTTCGCCCCGTCCGACCTCGTTCTCGCGTCGTTTCCACTTATACGATGCACGCGGCGGGCCGGGCGTTTCCGCCTTTGCCAAGAAACGTTCGCGGCCGTTCCGCCTTCGATCCTCGCGAGGCTTTCGTTTCCGCGCGCGAGCTCAAAAACGCGAACAAAGTAATTTTGACGTGTTCCCCTTTTGCTCCCGCTAATGTGCGCGCGTTTAAAGCTCGCGCGCGGTTTGTGATGTATTGCGGAAAACTGTCAGAGATAAAAGAAAATGTCTTTCAACAAAGAAAGTTCTGTGTGATTTTAAGCTCGCGCGCGCGCACGGAATGAGAGTAAAATACATGTGGAAATGGAAGAAATTTTGATCTGAGATAAAAGCATTTCTTCTCGCGAGAAGATTCGAAGTTTCTACAGAGACAGATGCCGCGCGCGCGCGCGCTTACGTTCGTCCGGACGGCATCTCGACGGCGATTTTTACCGGGCGCCGGACACGAGAAGAAGAGTCGACGCTGAAAAAAAAACCGGGGGCGGCGTTTTCTCCGATTAATTTCCGTTTCTCTCGGTCCTTCGTCGCTTCGTGCAGTCCGACCGTTTTTTTGGACCCGACGAGGCGTGTCATAAGCTCGACGTGTCATTGCCCGTCGTAAAAATTGACGCGTTTATCGTCGGCAGACTCATTGATAATTAACGATTAGAAGCGGATTTGTGTGTGTGTGCGCGCGTGCAAAGCTTCGTTTGACAAATGTCTGGTAATTGGATTTCCGCACGAAAGTAATAAATATTGTAACCGCAAGTGTTTGGTAACGATCGCGCGAACAGAGCATTGACAAGTGAATCCGATTATAACGTGAGAGAGACACTCGCTATGTGTGTCTCTACGTTTACAATAGAGAATATAATAATTGCGCGTAACTACTTCCTGCCAGAAGAATCAGACGAGAGTTAACAGATCAAGCCGATACAAAATTAAAGCGAAAAAACGATAAACGATAAAATAACACCTGATTCGGCTCTTTTGCCGCGCATATATATATTTCAATTTACTCAAAAACAAAAAAACAAATCGCGAGACCGCCATTGTAATTGCTGCTTACGTGATTTTTATCTCCCCGGGCGCAGAAGAGATACACAAAGGGTCCACCGACAAAAAAACATAGAGATTCACGCCGATTAATTTCCGCCAATCTCTTCCTCTCTCTCTTTTTTTCCCCCTTCTTCCTTCCCCTTCTCCCTCTCTCGCGTCCCTTCTCTGTCGCGTGTTTATTCGCGCGAACGCGCGAGCATGTTTTCGAGTCCGCCGAGGCATATTATACCCGCGACGCATCGTTGTGCCTCGGCCATCTCTTCCCTCCCTCGCCATCCCCCGCAGGCTCGCCCTCCATCCATTTCTCGTCCCTCGACCGTGCGCCGTCCCTCGCGTTCGCCGATCCCGAATTCGTTATAACCAGTCGAGAGAGCCACGCAACCGTAACTTCGCAGGATACGATGTACGCTACAGAGAGCTCGACTAAATCAAATTTACAAGCTGCTGAGTGTTTCCCTCCCCTGACTCTCCCCTTCTCGCTCAGCCCTCCCGCCCTCCCCCGTCTGTCTCTACTAGGGTTCGGTGATCCTACTCCGACCGGCGTGTTCCGGCTTATGCCGCGACCGAGACCACTATTTTCGTCAGAAGTCATTTAAAAGTTTTTCGTGCCGCGCCGCCTGCGCGCCGAAGTAGACTCTGAATTATTTATTCGGTGCCGGCTGCGACCCCGCGGCGCGGCGAGGATGCACGCGCGTCGCCGAGGTTACCGGTCATTAATATTATCTCGGCTCGATATCGCATTATATGCAATCGCGCTACGTCATTTCTCCTCTTCCCACCGGGAAAGGAAGAGGCGAGCGTGAGATGTGGGAGGAACCGAAAACTTTTATGGGTATCCGATGGACGTTGCCAAGGGCTTTACGTCTTAATCGGGTCTAGCGAGTACACGAAGGGAATATTGCTGTTACATATTACATAGACGTAACCCGGGAAGGTGTATCGCCGCTCTAAGACGCGCGCCCGCCGCTCCTCCTGAATTGGAACGTCGCGCCATTAATCGAGTAACGTGAAACCGGTTTAGGAGAATGTGCACAACAACGATGTAAGAAGACTCGTGAATACAAATCAAGCCGTAATTCCTCGCGAATTAACATCCGTATATTCTCCGTATCTGAAAGCGCTTCCATCTGATCTCTCTCGTACGTCGGCATTCGCGCAATTGGCAATTAGTTGCGAAGAAGGGGGAGAGAGAGAGAGAAAAAAAAAGAAACAGCCACGGATCGCATCCTTTCGCGCAGACGACGAAAATCAATATAATGCGCTTATATTCGAGAGCAAAGATGTTTCTCCCTTTCCGTTTGTATCGGCTCGATATATCGGGAATATCGATGTTGCATCTCTAAGTATTACACACGTATTTCGCGTGTCCGCTCTTTCTGGGTTGTTGTGTGTAAACGAACAAACCTGGGGAGACACGAGCGATTAGCATACACAGCCGCGTCGGATGCACCGGCGCGGAGAGAAACCGTATACTACGGCGGCGTATACATACATCCATACATATGCATGGCATATAGGCCGGAATTAGCTTGAAATGTTTAATTGAACGAGCATTATCGACGCGCGCGCCCCCGCGTGCGCTAGTCTGTTCGTCGTCGCGATATTGATGTATTGCGCAAACAACGGCGCTTATTAACCAAATCGGCGCTCGCCTTAATAATATTAAGCCCCGTAAGTAGCGCGCGCGCTGGCCAATTACTCTTTCGGCAAATGTAATCGTCAACGTTTGCTCGATAATTGCAATGGGCGGTGAAAATATTTAACGTTGCGCATGTTGAATTTTCACTTAGCAAATTATCATCAATTGATTAAAAGTGTCGCGTGTCAATTTTGATAACACGCCAAGTATAAATGAGAGAGAGAGAGAGAAACGAGATAGAGTATAGAAATTGTCATCAACGTTGAGTTGTGCGTGCAAATATATTCTATTTGATTAATGTCTATACATGTAATAAACAATATATAGTCTTTCCTCTCTCCCTCGCGCACGCACACACCTCGCAAAGAGAAATCACTTTATACGAAATCACACTCGCGTGTGTGCCGACCGTTGCGTGTGAGCGAACGAGAGGGGGAGGAAAGGGAGGAGATGCAAAAGTACCTGGTACATGATAAATGCCCCGGACACCCATCACGCGGTGCAGCGCGACATCACGGGCGCGCGTCCTTCAAAACGGAGGGACCAGGCCTCTCTCTCTCGCTCTCTCGCGTAACCATTATGCTAAAATGCAATCTCCTGATAACCGCAGCCGCGCCATCGCGGGGCTTAATCTCACCTATCTGTACAGCCGTCGGGGAACGGAAACAAAATGGGAATGAGAGACCGGTCTGCCTGGTCTGGGTGATTCGGGATAAAGAGAGGCGGCATTGGGGATGCACAGAAGGGATGGCGGCGGAGAGAGAGAGAGACACCGAGAGAAAGATAGGGAGAGGAACAGTGTGGGAGAACGGGCGGGAAGGGGGTGGACAATGGTGGCGGAGACTGGAGAGATACGAAAAGAAATAAATTCCGCAATCGATAAGCGTCCGGTTAAACGTCAAAGCGCGCCGGTGTGGGTAGACGAGGCACTTTCGATCCTTGACAAAAAACACAATCGCCGATATCCACGGGATATATAGGGCGAACGCGCGCGATTGCTTTGCCTCTCTTTTTCCGGCTCGCCCGCATCTTTTTTCCTTTCCAGCGGAAAGTCGAGTCGATGTCGAAGTACACGTTGTAATGCCCGCGATCTCTTTGGACTCGTTTCTCTCCCCCGTTTTCTTTCTTTCTTCCCTCTCTTCCTTCCTTCTCTTTCTCTCTGCCAGAGAAACTTCGCAATTTTACTACATTGCCGATGAAGATATCCGGTCGAGAATTATTTCCGACCGGCATCGGAGAATTGCTTAACAAAACGTTTCGAATCGTCGCGTATTGACTGTTGACGTAATGAATTGTGCGCGTTTATTGATGCGTTCTTCTTAATTACTGCAAAATATATTACACTCGCAATTCGTGCAATTTACATACACAGGGCGCGCTATTTGTTATTTATAGTATTTTTATTAAATGTTTCACATGTTAAAATTGATCCACAGATTTAAATTTTGTTCCTAACACAGACACAAAGACCGAAATAAACGCTCCATTTGTATAGTTTATTTGAAAATGGTGCGAGTCAAATTTTGAAATAAAATGGTTTCATCCTATTTGCGCGACGATAAAATACATCATGGGCAAAATGTGAATAATAAACGTGAAATGTCGATATCAACCAAACGTTTCGTTTTTGAATTGCGAGCGCACTGTGTAATCTCCGCTTGTTAAATATATAGATAAGATTATAAGAAACATTCAATGAGTTTTAATGCGGAAATATTCTCGCATCGATAGCGATTTGTTTATTTTGCAACTGACCTCTGAGAGAATAAAAATTTCTCATCAACGCTTCTTCGTTCTCGGAACGAAGCTCGCTTATGTTATAAGACGTGTCGCATATCTCTCGTGTCGCATGACGTAATTCGACTCAGCCATCGACAACCATTGCCGCGAGACTTAGTCAGTGGGAGAAAGAAGTATTTTCCCGAGTGGGGCGGCGAGCGAAATCGTTCGGCGTTTAGCTCTCTTTTGGGGAACGTTTGGAAAGTTTAGATACCTCTTCGGGATCCTCTTCCAGGCGAGCGAATAAGCAGGCATTAAAGGCTTAGACCACAGATCGAATTGGAAGTACCTACGTAGCGTCCCTGCACCTTACCTTCCCACCCCTATCGCGCGTTCCTTCCTCTTTGCGAAATTTCTCTCGTCTCTCTCTCTCTCTCTGTCTTTCTCTTCTTGCTCGCTTGTTCGCCATCTCTCCGCAACGAAGGAGCAAGTATGGCCGCGCTGGGGTAGGTTAAGCATCGAAAATCGAGAATCCTCGAGCAGGTCCGAAGAACCAAGGGGAGAGCGCACTTAATGGAGGATCATCGTGCGATTTCGTCCGTGTTCCCTGAACGAAGTATATTCGTGACCGGGCCCCGGACCAAGCTCGTAAAGCCAGTTACGGTTACGACTCCCTCTTGACTTTTTCCAAGTTGCGTTATAACGTCGTAACGCGCGCCGATGGGCGACCGCCGGCCGAAGGAATTATGCTCGCGTAGCGATCGACGATGTGGTTTAGAACATATCCGTTTCCTGTGTTCGTCACTT
The DNA here is from genome assembly GCA_014825455.1 of Pseudomyrmex pallidus. Lineage (NCBI taxonomy): Eukaryota > Metazoa > Arthropoda > Insecta > Hymenoptera > Formicidae > Pseudomyrmex > Pseudomyrmex pallidus. Next base: position 18,420 of record QVNV01013793.1, on the reverse strand, counting down.
TATATGTTCACACACACACACACACACACACACATACGCATACACACGAGAATAATGGTGTGCTTTCACATATCAGTGTACGCTTGAGTAAATATGCGACTATATAATCTATGATTGTACATTTACGCAACCGTAGACTGGCATTGTTCGGCCCGGTAATAAACAAACAATGTGTTATTCCGTTATTACTGTAATTCTCATATATATACAATGCATGTGCATATATTCGACGCGCAATTGTGGAGCTTAAGAGAGCGAGTTAAAAATTTTGTAATGCGACTTCTTCTATCAACCGATGGCTGTACTATGTCGAGCTGTCACGCAAAACGTGTGTGCGATAAAGCAACCAGCATTTGTTTTTCTTGAAGGATGAAAAAACTTGTCAAATGTGATACCTACCTACGTCTGTGTGCGTCATCGTTTCGGACACTTATCGATCGCGCCCCAATGTACAAACGAGAAGAGCTTTGGCGAACGTTTGTTACGTATAGAAATGCGGACGCGAATGTGTAACTAAATGTGGCGTATAATATACATTGTCATTGCGTTTAATACGTAATACGCGTGTACCATACGTTGAAAAACACATTTCAATTTTGCTCCTGAAAGCGCGCGAATCTGTAATTTTACATTTTAATGCATTGCTCTTTCTCTCCTGTCTGCGATAATCTCAACAACATTTTTGACGGCACTTTTTATATTAACATGGACTTTTTTTTTTCTGCTCCAGCGCCATCGAGTCACAGCGAAGCAATTCAAACCGGGTGGTTTCGGCGTTTCCAGAGCGTGTTCGGTGAGTTGACATTTATTTAACACAATTAATACGTCCATTAGTCGTTAAACTCGTAGTTTCGAGAGATAATTTCTATTAATGGCTCAACGGTCTCAGAAGCTGTTCACTCTTTATGGAACATTAAATAATAATTTCACACGAATTTTATTTTCTGTCTCTCTCACAATTTTCTAATATTTTCTTTGATTAAAGAATAGAAAAAAAATCGGTGGTTTCAAAGCATTCGTCTTTTTTTTTTCTTTACTTCAGAAGCTATTGATCGACAATTTTTATTACAAGACATTATTCTTTTTTATAATAAAACTGTCTCGTGTTCGCTGAGCATCGTCGCATAATACGATCTTGTTGTCTGACGTATTCGGGAAACCTCTTTTCGTGATTATCTCTTGTAGTGCGCCTTCGCACAGGAAGTGAGCTTAAAATCAGAGTCGAATTTAAAATCGCCGACCTACAAGCTCGGCCTCTCATGATGGGAAGCGAGAAACGTAGGAATGGCTGAGGTTAAGTATCGAGGATCGTCAAGCTACTCGACCGACTTCGTTCCAAAGATGAAAGCGCTCTTAATGGAGTACCATTGTCTGGTTTCGTCCAAGTTTCGTCTCGCGAAACGTCCCAAGATTCACCCCGAGCAACGGGGCGCTCGTCGGTTTTATCGTTCGGGATTTCGGGTTCGACCGGCCGCCGCCTTTACAAGGTGGTCCCCAAGACAAGGGAAACTGCTCGAACCGTCGGCGTAATTAATGGCTTCATCAGTTTGCCCGCCGACTAATTAATTCGCCGTCTCAGACGTGTCATTTTCTCCGCGAAAACTTCCTCTTCGGGGCTCTTCTAATACGTAAGTTCGAATATTAATCTGCCGGAGAGAGGCGGAAAAAACACGAAAGAACTTATTTCCGAGAATAACGATTGTAAAAAAAAAAAAAACGCGCTAATAACAATGATTTTTTTCACAGTTTTTTAATCGCTCGTTTCTTTGTTTTTCGCAACGTTAAAGCGGGGAGAAATTTTAAATAAGTCAATTATTTGATGACGTTTTTCACAGAGGATAATGATAGTATATTGTTCGAAAGTATAGTTAGTATTGTTAGATCGCGGGTCATTATTAATTGGTTGGCTGTTTCCGATATAAAAGTGTCGGAACATGTCGATTTGCGTTCGCGCGAAACGGCGATAATTTGCGAAACTCATTAGCACACTCAATTCAATTTAAAATCTCTCGTGTATTCTCTCTTTTTCCGAATTTTTCCCGATGGCGAGTTTCTCTACATTATTGTTATGCATGTGTGTCGCGTTCAACATAGTTTATCGTTGCGTTCTCTGAACGATCGCGAGCATTAAAAAGCGTAACTCGTATATCTCAGACGTATACTTAAATCTCCGCGAAAATTAATATAGAATTAAAAAACGCGAAATTAAACACGTGGAAAGAGAATCGATTTTAATTTCAAAAGAAATATCGAGTGATAAAAAACTGAAGTGCGATGAAATTAAGAAAAGATCCGCGTATACATCCCACGTATACGTTATCGGGAATGATTTTGCCAGAAATTGTGGAAGGCTTCATCTCGTCCAGAGGAGTTTTATCCCCAAATTTATCATCGTTCGTTCCGCCGCGCGACGGCACGTCGATATATACTTTTCGAATACGTTCAAGGTAAAATTGCGGTAGACGTTAAAGGGAGATCTGCAACCTTTCCGGAATGAGACGGGGGTCGAGAATGACTCGACAAAGCGGAAAAGGGGATCAACGGCAAGCGAAGATAGGTGGGAGCGCGAGTTACTTGGGAAGGTTACGGTAATCCGCCGAGCTCATCATGTAATTTCCCACAAGGCGGCGAAGACGGCTTGTATTTCGCTTTTGTCGAAACTTTTCGAAAGTATATTTTGCCGCCTGCCCCCTCCTCTCTTCGCCCAACGTCTACGTCGATTCTTCCTTCCCCGTCTCATATCGTTTACACCCTCTCCAAACTTATCCGCGGCAGTATGCAATCTTCGCTTTTTTGTTTCAACTTTTTCTCTCTTATCGTTTTTATAAACTGTTGGTGTATTTCTCATTTGTGACACGGTTTGTTTGTTTTTTTTTTGTTTTATTTCTTTTTCTTTTTTTTTTTTTTTTTTTAATTTTGCTCTCGTCAAGGTGGCGTGTCGCGCGAGGCTTAATTAGGCTAATGGATATTCGTAATTGATGCAACGAGACTGTCCACTCGGGCGCTGAATAACGTCCGCGCCACCGCGCGACCACTCGGAGTGATATAATTCGCGTGCTCGCGACGAAAAACCCCGGTCTTGTGAAATTTTTTGGGACGCACGCTTGTTCGCGTGATAATCTTCGGACTCGTTATTCAAAATTTATCTTCAAGCGACTCTTCTCAAGCGAAATTCTCGTTTGTGCGTGCAACGTGAAACGGCAACAGATAACTTTTTAATAGAAAGTAATACGAAAATCTCGATAGTCGAAAATTATATAAAGACCATGAATGAATCTTGAGACCGGTTTCAAACTTTCCGATCCTTTATTTAACTTTGAGGAGAGCGTTAGCTATAAATTTGCTAATTTAAAATGTTAATTTAATCTTCTTATAATTTTGCGCGACAATTAACATGCGAAATGAAAAACTGAAATAACAGAATGAATTTAGCGTGCGGGGGAACCCAGAGAGAAATTTTGCGCGCTTTTCAAAATCACATTAAGATTTGTGACAATGAGAATATTAAGGTTAGCGCGCGCGCGGTCCGTTGTATGCAAAAAAAAAGAAAAAAAAAACGGAAAGAAGAAAAGACTTTTTTATGCATTCCACTTTTATACAATATTTTTACGTCGATTATCGCATTAATAAAGCGCGAGAGATAACGTTGCCCGCGTTGTGCGTCATCTCATTTCTTTTTCTGACAGCTTACACGAGCGCGTAAAAATTGCGACGCATTTCTCTCTGCCGCACGGACGACTTTCGCCCGTGTGCGTTGCGAAAAACGCCCGGTTCTGAAATATTAAACCGCGCTAAAAGCCTAAAGTTAAACATCGCGTCCGATTAATTACGAAAACATGACCGCGAGAGCAAGAGCGTCAGAGGAGGAAGAGCGCTTGAGCCGGGCTGCGCGCCGCGTGTCTTGGCGCGCGTATTTTTCGCGCGGGAGGGGGTTTTGCATTTCCGTTTCCGTCGTCGTATCGCGCGCCTGACAAAGGCGGAAGTACGGCGAGAAGAGGATGAAACTGGACGGAGGGGACCGAAGCACAATTGTCGACGACGCGACGGTGTATTCGGTTTTCGCGAAATGCGACGGAGGTGCATTAAAGCGGCGTTCCTTTGCCCCGGGAATATAATAGAATTTCCTGAGAACACACCAACCCGCTCTCACACACGTGCACACGTAACAAACGGAGAGTCGTGGGGAAGATTAGAACTGACCGCTGGTCTGATTGCGGGAGAATAGACGCGTCTTTTATATTCGCGACGTCCAATTAGAAGGTCGTCTTCGCGTCGAGAATATCGATTCGGTCGGACATATTATCGGCTTAGCGACGACGGCGTAGATAATGGCACATCTGTATTATAGCTTTTTGTAGCGAGCATAAAGATGTATATTTGCGAGTGCGCATTTACAGAGCATAGGGAAAATGGGACGTTTCGCCGGAACGATAAAAAGCGCCATTGGTAGATACGCTAATGTTGCCGTTCGCGAGCACGAGAAATATAATGGAATCTATGATGCGTAAGCGCGTCTTACGGTGCTGCGCGCGGCGGGAGATAAGCTGCACCAACCACTGCCGCTGCCACCGCCGCCGTCGCCGCCGCCGCCACGTCTCTCGTATGCAACGAATGGGCTAAGTCACTCTCGGCGGCACTCGCAAAATCGATAACGAGCCTCGCCCGCCGCCGTCGCGCTGTCACGCCGAGAGAGGAGAGACAGTCACGAGAAACCCGCGGTTTGCCGGTTCTCTCTTTTAGAGATGAGATGTGGAGATTAAATTCTGATATTATCGTATGTAAAACTCGCGTCTCATCAGGGAGCGATGAGCGACTAAGAGAAGAAGATTCTCGAGAATCTCGACCTCGTAACATGTGAAGCGAAACGCTTGACTCGAGTTTTTTTTTTCCGAGTTCTGTAAAATGTATATGTCGGAGCATTGCTTTTCGCGTGTAAATAAGTAATTTATTTACACATTTGAAGCGAAAAGAATAAAAAATGAAAATGCGGAAAGTGGAAAAGGAAAAGAGCAAAAACTTCGGTCGTACAAGAAGCTATTGTATATACAGTAAATTAGAGATGCGAACTGGCGCGGCAAAGAGAGAGAGAGAGAGACCGAGGAAGATATGGAAAAGTATAATTACGGACATAACTATAGAAATGTTACAGTAACTCCGCGCAGCAACTGCGCGCTTCGTAGAGGTAGGACAAAGCGAAACATTACTATGCCGCGTCTTGGGGGACCAGGAAGTTACCGTTAAATGGAATATAGACAAAACAGTTCTTAAGAATTTCCTTATCTCCGTCCGTAGTCGCCGTTTATACCCGGCGTGGCCGAGGCATTCGCGGAATTTATTTTTAATCGGATCGCCGCAACGGGAGGGAAATAAAAAAAAAAGAAAGAAAAGCATCCTCCTTTCGGCCACTCCTTTCCCGTCTCTTCTGTTTTCTAGAACGCTCGAAAATTCTGCCGCGGCGGTTACCTATCTACTTGATGGGGGCACGGGGGATAATACCCACTCGAAGTTTTCCCGACATTGTTTATCGCGGTTGCCGCGAGAGAATAATCGATTAAGGAGGCGGACGGGGGGATGAGACCACCCGCCAATACACTGCCTCTCCCCCCGTCGCTCTCTTTTTCTCTCCTCCTCCCTTCCGGAAACTTTCGTCCTTCCGGCTAACGCCAAATTACTGGTTTCGCCCGGGCCGCATCTGAATGGAGGCTGACAGCACTTCGCAGCTAACGTGCACTCAACTACTTAATAATGTAACAGTCAGCCAACCACTATGCGCCCATTATGTTTCCATGCACGTTGCACAAGAACCCAGAGGTAACAGCCTGCCGGTGGTTGTAATATAGGATTCGCATCCTGTATCGCGTTGCATCGCTGTGTTTGTGCACGGCACCGCGTCGAGAGAAGAGAGAGAAAGAGAGAGAGAGAAAACGAGGGGGTAGAGAAAGAGAGAGATACAGAGACAGGAACGAAGAAAGGAGAGGAAAATTTATTATGGTCTGGGATAAATCTTCTAAGAACAAAAAGCAAAACGCAATCGCGTTGTACATTGTATACAGAGAGGTGAGTCGGCAGTTATAAAGTAATAATAGAATATAAAATGTATCTACCAAATAAATATATACGCCAGAGGGGGGGGGGGGAGGAGGAGAGGAAATCGCACCGATGAGCGTGTGCCAGAAAAAAAGTGCCGCTTATATTTGTAATTCTTTTTAGCAGCAAAAAAAAGAAACGAAACGAAAATATAATTCTCTTGAACTTTTTTCTCTACGTTATATATATAACACGCTCTAATTTCTTTTATATTCAAGAACAATATACAATGTCTCATTTCGCTTTTCTCAATTTATTTGTGAACCGTTAAATAATGCGCCGCAATTATTTCCGCACTGCGCGGCACACGCTCGTCGCTTAGCTTCGCTCTTTCTTCTTTTTTTTTTTTTTTTTTTTTTTTTTTTTTTTTTTGAACGTGTATACGTGACGTCTCGCGCGTCTGTCCTTTGATGATACCGCGTTCGAGATCACCGTAAGAGCCTTTAATCCGGAAACGCGATACGTTACCTAACGACGCTTTAAATCTCGTTTCAAAAACTTTTTGATGATAGACGCGACGTCGCGGAGAAAATACGAGTTTGTACACAAACGTTCGTGATTCAATCGGCGTGGCTTCTTTTTTCTCCGATATTCACTTGGTTGTGTGACACACACGCTCTGTCGCGTCATTTTTCGCGCGGCCCTTTTGTAAATCCCCAAATGAGCTAGCCTTTATATATTTAATTCCCTAAGAGCCGCGAGATCGGATAAGAGAAAACTCTCTCTCTCTCTCGTCAAATACAAGAACGTAAGAGATTTTGCATTTCTACGATAATAAAACCGTCTCCACTTGGTTGTGTGCTTTAGCCTCGGTTATTATTCTAATTACAAAGCGGCTCAAGGTTGTGTGAACGCGGCACACACAGGTCTGGGAAACAGTCGGTCGCAATGGGAAAAGTGGAATAAGGAGCTCTAGATCGCGAGCCACTCATCCTGATTACAAGTTTTCCGCGCGGAATCTTCAACGATGCTAGCGCATCTATTTTTCAGCGTGTGTCTTTCCCGCTCGCGAATTGAGACATTATCGTACATGTATATACACGGTCGTTAAACGCGGACAGTTTTTATTATTGAGAGACTCTAGATCCGACATCGTCGCTTTTCCTCGTAATATTTAATAATTTCTCTTATCGAACGTGTGGAATCTTAATATGCGACGTATATGCGTTCTCAGCTAAAGCTGTTGTTAGTTTCTTTTTTCACGTTAATTTTAATAAACGAACTTTACGGTGAGATACAAGACTCCGTTTACGCGAGTTCAATCGATTTGATATCGAAGATCGCAAGTAAGAGATAATTTCGCTCTTAGAGGAAGTCGATTGCAGAAAATAGGCCTAGACCGGAGTCGCGAACAGGCGTCGTTTATGTTTACGATAGTTTAATGAAAACAAGGTTATCGATTGTTCTCTGAAATAAACTCGAATACGTACGTGCTCGAGCTGTGATATTACGTGTCGGAGCTTCAATTCGCTCGAAAACATGTATTGTCAATCATTCTCACTGGACCGGAAACCGATCTTGAATGAAGCGCGCGATAAAAATTCGTCAATAAATAATGTTATACGCGAAAGCCTCAGCTGCGCGCTGTGTGCAATACAATATTCGCGCGGTCGTTATATGTGAAGTGGTGGGATGCGTTCAAGCAACTGCATATTTTCGGCGATAAACCATATCGCCGGTGAAATAATAAAATTCAACGCGCGACAATATCGCGCGGGCGAAGTGGCGTGAAACGAGCGTCGTATCCGAGCGATATTGTCTTTGCGCGAAGAAGAACGGCGCGCGGACGCGATTTAACGTGTTCTTCCTCATGAGGGGATTCTCGATAACTCGCCGATTACCCGACGGAACGTTTTACGAAGCGCATTACGCGACATAGCGAGCGACTAGAAGGAGGATAATCTCGATTATTGAGGTAGCGTTTGCGGGAAATTACGATCTCGCAATCTGTCGTCGCAAATTTCGGTCGGAGATGCGAGAGGATTCCGCGAATATAATTCGATCTGCTTAATGTATGATTAAATTAGTTCATACATGTAATTTTGATGGAGTTACTTTGTCTCCGCTTAAGAATTAATTTTGGTCCAATTAGAGAACGTGTCTTTCCTTTGTTTAATCTGTGTAATTCCTTTATTTAATTCAATTTTCTTTATTTGATTATCTCAAAATGTGTATCGTATGTAATGAAAACTTTTTTACATGACGATGTTGTTTTGATATGTAATTTTAAATAATTTATTTGAAATATTTTACTTTAAACAAAGCACGGGATGTTCTTGAAATTATGATAAATCTCGCATATTACATGTTTGATCATTATCAAGTACCAAAACGTTAATCAAGGTAATTGATGGCGTTTTAATTGATTGAAATTTGTTTTGAGATCCATTGAAAAAAATAAAACAGCTTCCGGTTAGGAAAAATGTCATTTCTATTCGGAATTACGACCCGGCAATTTATCGAGAATTTGCGGTGCGCGCTTTGGGGGAAGAGGAACGTTTCCTGGCGGGAAACGATTGGCGCAGAAAATTTCTCTACATTTAAGCTCCGTTCGAATTATTCGTTCAATTAGAGCTCCCTCAAAAATATATAACTCATTAGAATATTTTTTATCCTTCAAACACACACGAATCGAGTAATCGGGCCGCGCATGTTGCCGGTGAATTTCACGCTTGAAATTACACGAAACCGGGTAATGAGCCGTTTTTTTCCCTTCCAACTGGCAGTTCTGGGGAGAGGGAGGGAAAGGAGGCGGCAAAACGATGCGCTCGTTTAAGCGCGATACTTGAAATTTATCACCCGGCGATTCTTGCGCAGATAAATGGACAGTAAATCGCGGTATCGCGGCTCGCGCGCGACACGAGCGCATTTCTCTTTCGCCGTCGCTCGATATCGCGAATTGGTTCACCGGTACCGAAACTTTTTTCAGATACGTGTAAAAAAAAAAAAAAAAAAAAAATTAGAGAACTTCGCCAGTTTGCAATGAGCGGTTGCGCAGGAAGGGCGGCGGCGGCGGCGGCGGAGAAGGGGCGGGAAAATGAAGCACGTGTGAACGTTACGCGCGGCATAAAATTCGGGGGCCTCTCCCGTATGGCGTATGTAAATTGCGTGCAGCGCGCGCGACGCGCATGAATTTAACTGCCGCCGCATGTAAATTCAGCGCCGGTGCATGTAAATTTTATTGCAATCAGCTATTGTAAACAGGATTACCGCACGGGTGCGACGTCGAAACTGCGGAGAGCGCAAGCCGGGCTAGTCGATGGAATCCTACGAATATTTCGGACACATCTGACCGCCAATATAGGCGGGATGCTTACGATACTTCGCTATTGAAACTATCGGTATCCGGGGAGGGAGAGAGAGAACGGTATCGGATTAAAAATATCGACATTCTCTTGCGCTCAATATATATATATGCATATTAATGATCTCTGGTGAACTGATAATTCTAAATAATAATAATTAGTTTCGATTATTCGCATTTCAATTATGGGTATACGAATTACCTAATTTCGAAGTACTTTTTATCAATTTACGATCGCGCGTATTTCTCCCCCTTTGAAATTATCGCAAGATATACCGCCGATATTGCGGAAAGCGAGGATATTCCTGAGTAAATAGCAGCTACATCGGCTTGTAATATTCAACGCGGAATGAAGAAAATTATCGATATCTCATCAAATTTAATCTATTCTAAGGCCAGTCCGGCGTATAACCTGAATAAATCTCTCTCTCTTGCTCGTTGTACGTGTGTGTGTGTGTGTGTTGTCTTCCTCGGTCGTGGGTTGAGTGTGCGAAGGACGCGCAAATTCTGGAAATAAGAGAGACGATGGGACCTGCGTTTAATTTCGAGTAGTTGCGTTGCAAATTCAGTCGCTCGTGCGGTTTGCAGATTGCGCTCACAAATATTTGCGCGCCGCGCATGTCGAGCATTTTATCGGCGCTGATATTAAATGACGAATATTAATTAGGAGAAGAAGGGAGAGGAAAAGAGAGAGAAAGAGAGCGGGGGGAGAGAAGGAAAGAAACATCGAGATCGTTGAAACGAGAGCGAAAATCGTTTCATATAAAGTACATATGTTATTTCTATATTTCATCAACTATACCTAGAAAAGGTATATGCAACATGTAAATAAATATTACACCATTATTATTTTACACGGATAAGCAATTTTTAAATTAAATTAAAATAATAATAATGTTATTATTATATTTTACACGGGTAAATATAAATGTTTTAATTATGTTATAATATTATTAGCAATATTGCAAGTTATTACTTTTATAATTATATTCATCACGCATCGCTTTATTTAGGTCGAATTTTTTTTCTTGTGCAAATTTCACAATTTGTGAAGTATTTAAAACACGTTGCGGTTTTCGCTAGATACAATTTTCTAATGTAATTTCAATCTTTCCACACGAGACTGACTCTTTACAAATATACTTATATTACCTGTAACTATCTCTCTGTTTTCTTCCGTGATTACAATCTAAGGTAGAGACAGAGTCACGTTTGAGTGCGATCGCTATTTACACTGATAGCAATTCTGATCCGCACAGAGAGCTCTGTCGCTCACAAAGCTCTCGCGCGTACGGAGCTCGCGGCGTCGATCATCCCTCTCGTAGCCCCTATCGCTTCGAGCTCGGCACAGTCGCAAAAATCTTTCGCTTTGGACCTTAGTCCCGCCAACGTCACCGGTGTCGTTGTACGTGTCATCACAACCTGCTGTCTCAAAGCGCGCAATAAGCGAAGCATGTAATCGACTATCTGCCGGCGAATTCTCTGCGGCGAATGTATCGCCTCTGTGTGTAACTCTCTCTCTCTCTCTCTTTCTCTCTCCTTGCGCGCCGTTATATGTACATCGACGTCGCCGAATTTCGACTCCGTATTTACCGGACTGCGTGTTATAGCCGACTGAGCGAATCGCTCCCGCCGTTGGCGCGTCATTCGTTCTGTCTCCATGTACACATATCCGGCGGCGTAAAACTCGATAGAATTCACGAACGGGTCGTCCCCGGCCGCCGGGGACGACACAGAGAGAACAAAGAGAAGGAACGCGAATTTATTGAGTTCTGCTAAATAATGCGTAGCGCGCCGCAATCTCGTCGCGCATTAGCGACGCGGTCGACTTTACTGATTTTATACCAACACGCTCGCGTGTCCGCGAATATGAGACAAATACATCCGAACAATTTCGCGCGCGAGAACTTTCGCACGTGTATAAATCTCCCTCGATGCGCTTAAAGAGGCAGTTTAAATCCTTGGTGCGTGTGTGTAAATACGATATATGTATATATTTCCAAACCACTTACCAAAATGCAACCGTAATCTCGCTAATCCAATTACGCGAAACCAATTCGCGATACAGGCGCGCGCGCGCGCACACACACACACATACACACACAGGCGGAGGAGGGGAGAGAGATGAGAGAACGTGAAAACATACTACGACCGCCTCTCTCTATGGTCGACCGACATTCCGGCGTGATTAGCCAGGCATAAGATCGAATCTGGGTCCCGGGAGATCGCGCGTCTCGCCAATGTAGGGTTTCATAATGGAGGAGAACGACGCGAGAGGAGCCAATCGTCGTTACGTTTACACGTCGACCGGCATGCGGCGATATGGCACTGATTCTGAGGTAGAATTTCCACGGCGAGTCCTTCTCGGCGCGATAAAGAGGATTTAGATCGATTTAAGATTCCAATTTCCGGGGGTTTCTCGCGGGGAAGGAGGCTGAGGGTAAGGAGGGATCTCTCGTCTCAGTCAGACCATCCGTTCGAACGCGACGACAACGAAGTCGGAGAAAGCTGTCGGCATATCGCTCGACTGAAAGGGGTGAAACAGTGTTTCTCAAGCTCTCTCTTTCCAGATAACAGATCTGCGTGTATGATATTTAATTTTGCGTTTTTTTCTCTCTCTCTCTCTCTCTCTCTTTCAAGCACTTTGATAAAATTTTATTACCGTTGGTATTTTTGTGCGCACTTCACGGACTAACGTACACATTGTTTGCCGAAACGAACCACTACAAATAATTAAAAAGCACGTACTTTGTGTTTTAACAGCGTTACTTGTTAAAACAATTGTAACAAAATGTGAAAAATTAAATACTCGCAAAATAATATCTATTATAAATAATCAATAAACACGCGCGCGCACACGCGTAGAAATACACCGAATGTCAAAAGAGTTATTCCAATAATGGAGAGATTATTCACTAAAAAGCCAAGAGTTCGTTGAAAAAAAAAAATGGAATTTTCAATTTTTCGCATAACTGAATTTGAGAAACGCTGTGGAAAGGGGGGTCGGGAGTTGTCGAGGGGTGTGAGCGGACGCTACTAGCTGGGGCACCTCGAGAAAGGGGAACGACTCTCGTGAATTACTAGTCTCCGCGTTTTTTCTCTCTTTTACTCTCCGCTTTGCTCCTTCATCGTTTCTCCTTTATCGCATTCCTCGGATCTTCCTCGCTTCTCTCTCTCTCTCTCTCTCTTTCTGTCAGAAGCGACTCCAGTTTTTATCCCCGCCAACGCTTACTTTTTGCGGCACGGTCGCGCCGTATCTGCGGAGATTGTAATTTTAATTCCGGCGGTTTTATACCTCTCTCGCAGTTTTTTTTCTCTCGCGCATCGTTCGAAGAAACGTCTGTTCACGCGTTTGTGTGTGTGTGTGTTCGCGTGCGAATCTGCGGCATCGGGTCTAACTCTTTGTCGAACACCTTCCCCTTATTTCTCTTTCCGCGATCCCGTCCCTCCGAGCGATTCGATCTTTATTCTTTAAAGCACACACTTAAGTTATTGTCGAACGTACGTTTTTCGTCTGCACATACACACATTCACACACACACAGAATCGTAATTCTTACGAATATTTCTCTGTCTTTTTCTCTCTCTTTTCCATATGGAATCGTCTTTTTACACAGCCAATTGCCGGCGCAATTGCATTTCCCCCATATCTATCCGCGAGTTAGATTAAGTGACATTTACTTCGGTTTTGTTTTTCCGCGGTTTCTCCGAACTTCCACTCTCGGACTCGTTTTCTCCATTTCCTTACCGTATTTCTTACCCGTATCGGCACTCCATCTGGCTTTAGAGACTACTTAGATTCGCGGAAGATTTAAGACAGTCAGACGGACACACCGCTGCCTTCTCGGGATCGCAGTCAGATAGTTTCGGCTAGATCCGAATTACCAATCTCCGTCGCGTTTCTTCCTTTCCCTTCCTCGCGCGGATCTTTTTCTCTCTTTTTCTTTTCGAATTTTTCCCGAGTTTTCCCGATGCTTTTCTCTCGCTGTCTCGTCGTCGTGTCCCTGTTCTCCCTCTCTTTCTCTTCCACGTGTTCCGTGCTCTCCTTACACTGACTTTTTGCTTCGTATTCCATCCGCTGGAATTCTAATTTTAATTCCGCGGCTTTTGGCTTTGCCTCGCCGTAGTCTACCCTTATAATCGTCCGCAAAATTAGATAGCAAACTAATCTCGTTTCAGCATGTTCTACAAAACGCACGTTTCGCCGTTAAACTAAAACGATTAAAAAAGATTCTTTACCTCTTTTGAAACTGCATTTCATTTTTTTCGAAACTTTACGCGTGTATGTGTGTGTTCGAATATCCGAGAGAATTTTGAATTATAGCAGCTAAAGCCGCTATTGTGTGTGCGTGTAAGTCGAAAAATGTAGCGAGTTTTACAGCGGAGAGGAGTGATATCTCCTCGCGCGTTCGCGAACGACGCACTCTCGCGAATCGAATCGGTTGTTTCACGCGCATTACTTTGTCCTTTTAACGAGCTATCTGACTTTAAGATAGTCTCAGTTTTCAGATCGAGTGAGATCCAGATTTTTAGCATGAGGAGGGAACACAGGGGCGGGTCAGCCGTCACTAGTGCCCGTGGTTTGAGAGGATGGTCGATCCAAATTACCAGCCTCGGCTTCTGCCTCTTCTTCTTTTTTTTTTTCCTTTTCATTCGTCGTCGTCGTCGTCGTCGTCGTCGTCGTCGTCCCCTCGCCTTCCCATCCCTTTCCACTGTGGATAGTCCTCTTTTCTTTTTACCAGACCCTCGTCTTCATTGTTGTCTTTCTTCTCCACCCTCAGCCACACTCCTTTCACCCGTTTCCTCCCCGGTAGCTTCCTCATTTTCATTTACTTCTTCTTTATTTACTTTTTACATCTGCATTCTACGCCGTGTCCGCCATTGCCTTGACTGCGTCGAGCAGCTACCCGGTAGTATATACTCGTGTATCGCACGCTTGTCATCGTTGAACCTCCGCTTTAAAATTCTCGCGTAATCTACAAAGTAAGTAAGTTGCGAAATCGACGCATTTTATTCGCAAGTACGTTCGAAACGTTTCTCGCGTCGACTGTGAACGTATTTCTAAAACTTTTCTACGAGACAGAGACACGTGTTTTCTCGGTTTATCGTAAAAACTCAAACTTTTAAAAATAACTTCCATTAAAACACACATTGTTTTCGATAACGAACTCTGACAGATCTAAGAAATTACATACCAAAAAAAAAAAAAAAAAATAATTGTGAGTGAAAATGCGATAGGAGAGGCCATAATTCACTTTATCGCGTTCTGACGCGACGCTAAAACAAATTCCCCAAGTGACGCAAGGTCTTATGGATTCGGCAACCGCGCCTAGCGGGATTAGCCGGACAACTCTCGCATCGGACAACTCGAATTACTTGTCACGACGTTCTTTCTTTTGTCCCACCCGCACACGTGCTTTTTCTCTTTTCCCTCGCTTTTTTTTCCTTCGCCGATCTCCTTCGTTGATTGTTATTTGTGTTTTTCTGGGCTTTTCCTTCGACGCCGGCCGCGCGACGACGGCGTCCCTTTTTGCCGCCCTCTTTCCTTATACCCAGGCACCCTCGTCGCTCGCGCTTCTTCTTTTGTCCAATTGCTATGTACATTTTTAGCGTCCAATCTCGTCCGGCTTTGATGCTCCCTAAAGCTCTTTTCTTCTTATCTCCGTTCCTTTATCCGGTCTCCATCGAGCGAGAGTCTCATTTAAAAAGTGCATTATTATCTCCAGATATATACCTATATATATATAAGCGAACTACTACGTTTCGCCGTTGAAAACGATAGAACGTAGAATTAAATATTTCTCCAACCAAGCTCTCGGTATAGTCCTTCTTTCCTCGGTAGTCTTTCTTCGTCCCGATTCTTCATTCTCCTTTTGAGAGAGAACCGCGTGGTCTTCTCTTCTCGCTGTAATTTACTATTCCACTTTGCTTTCCTTTCCGAGCTCTCGTCTCTTTCTCTCTCTCTCTCTCTTTGCGCGCGCGCACCTCACTATATAAATTACTCCTTCGTTACCCCATCGGCGCACTAATCGATCTCGCTCGCGCCTTTATCCTTTCGCTGAAACTTCCCTGCCCTCTCTTCTTCTTGCGCGCCCAAACCAACTCTTCGACAGGCGCGTTCATATTCCGTCTCTCCTCGACGGGAGTCTATGCGCGGCCCATCGAGTCTAAGATCCCAGATCTCTCCGTGGAAATACCTTCGTTCTAAAACCTTTCGACCACCCTCGGCTCTTCACGACCTTTCCCTCTCTCGACCATTCCCTGCTCTCTTCAACCACTCGCTGCAGCACCCCCGTCCTTCTTCTAGCGCGTTTCTTTTTATTTCTCTTCTCCCTTCTTCCTCTCGCTTTTTTTTCTCTGTCGCACTCACCGCCGTCTCCGCCTTCTCGTGAGGAAGGTCGTAATTGGCCCTTCGGCCACGAGCGACCACGGTGAAAAGCAGCGGCAGCAGCAGCGGGAGAGAGAGAGAAAGACGAAGAGAGAGAGATATATCCTTCGGATAGCGGGAAAGGATTGGGGTTGTGCAGGGATAGGGTAATAGCGCGGCGGTGGCAGTGGCGAGAGATCCTCCGGAGTTGTCTACCCTATATCACGGGGGCTGCTGGGAAGTACAAGGGACACGGGGTTCTTCCTTCCACTCTCTTGGGAGCGAGCCGGCCATCCCCGTCGCTCTGAACTTTGCTTGGGGATGAGATATGCAGAAATTAAATATTCATTCGGGTTACCGGTTCGCGCGCGCACAGTTCTCTTCTCTCTCTCTCTCTCTCTTTCCCTTCCTTGTTCCTCATCCTCCTTTTCGCGTATGTATCATTCTCTCCGATTCCAACTCGCACACTCTTTTCTCTCACCTTCCCGGAAGTAATGCTCTGGCTCGAAGCCAGATTCCGTTGAAGCTCTCTATGTTCGACATTTTCCCCGTCTTGCATCGCATACATTCGAGAGAAAGGACGGCTTGCGCGAGTGTACGGAGTGTGTTCTCCTGAAAATCGGTCATGTTTTCCAAATCTTATAAAGAGTGTTCTATATATAAATAGTACGTAAAATTGTCAGAAGAATGAAAAGCCGTCGATTATACTCGAACGTTACGAGCGATTGAACGTCAAAGAATTTTTTTCAGCGCGTAAACTTTCTCTCGCAAAATGCATCTAATTAAAACTTTATCGTTTCTCTATTAATTCGCGAGAAAACTTCGCGAGATTTCGAATCCGTTACTCATTTATCAAAAAATATTTCCAACGTTGAAACGCCAACAGCGAAAAAGAGTAAGAAAAAGAGATTATATCTGCGAATTTCGATAAATTCATCTCGGAGCTTATGCCGGACAATCTGCGATTGCGCGACACATCCTGTGACACGAGCGCCCATCGTCTTTCGCCCATTCGATTCTCGTTGCACCGCTTTTCTCCGAGTCCGACGACTTAAACGGACGCGGGACCCGCGCGTATTACGTCGGAAACGTACCTGTTGAACCAGCTAGACTTCGATGAAATAATGACGAGTGGCTTATGCGCCGTCTGCGGCCACCGTCGCCGGCGGCGAGAGGACGACAGCAACGAGAAAGGGTGATAGGGCGACGGAGGGAGCAGAGAACGGCGGGATGCAGTCGCGCTGCTGTGCGCAATGTGCCCACCCTTCCTTCTGCCGCCATCCTTTGCCCCTCCGCGCTGTGGTCGACGAAGTGCTCTCTTCGCCAGTGTGGAATTGCGTCGTCCTCTCCACGCCCTTCATCCCGAACACATCCTGCGGGATGAACGCGGCTACGGTTTCGACGAGACGAAACGCCTCGCTCGGGATAAAAGGATTTGTTTTACTGCGACGAGGCGAAGAGCGAGAAGACGGGGGCGAGATTTGAATAGTTCGTCGTCACGTCGTGTCTCCGTACAAAACGACGCGGAACGTTAAATTGTCAGAATCGCGTGACCGATAATTCGCACCTCGTAGCCACGAGGGGGTGGGTTTTACGGCTAGAATTGCTCTCGAAAATCTCTCTCGCCGCGCTTCTACGGCTTCCGTGAAACCTCGCGTTCAATTACGTTTGTTTATACGTAAACGCGATCTGTTTTTCATTAATTATACACTGAACAAATAATGAGAAAAAGTAGTTAGCTGTTTAAAGAGCGAGAAAACACTGTACCCGATATCTTGAAACTGGAATATTATATATGGGAGGATGCGCACAATTATTTTTTGCTTGATAATATAATACATAGTTGCGTAATACATTATTATAGGTACATCATAGTTACGTAATTTGTGACAGACACATTTCTGTTTTTTTTTTTTTTTTTTGTCTCTTCTCTTTATGAGAAATGAATTATTTTAACGCGGACTTCGCGACTTTTGTATTAATTCTCTGTTAATTTCATTCCTGTTTGCACGTGACACATTCCTTCTTGGACAAGCAAGGAAATTGCGAGCACAGATTTCAGAAACTACAGATCCGTTTTCCCTGTCCCGAGAATGGAAATGTCTACTCCCATTTATCCCACGCGACAAGATTTCTAATTACGCGAGTCTAATCCAGTCGCGACTATTTCTCCGGTAAGAACTGATAACTTCCTCCCCCTCCCCTCTTTCAATTACCATAATTAATATTCCACGACGACGAATGAATTTTATCGAGAGCAATGGTCCGCGTACAAAAGCTTATTGCAATTGTTCCCGAACTTTTTTACGAGTATTTAAATTTGATTTTTTTTCAAGCACGTGTTCTAGTTATTTAAATCCTCGGAATTTTTTGAAATTGGATCGTCTTCGTGACAAAAATAGTCTCGTCAGTTATGTGTAATTTATTCGCACAATTTTTGACTTCGCAAAAAGGAGAAACTATCAGCATCTTTAAAAAACCACACAGGTTTTACATCAATTTTGGACGCGCAGGCAAGAGTTGTAACGTTTTTGACAAGTTTTAGATCGATTTTCGGTTTTTAATTACTTTTTTCGACTTGAAATGTCAAAGTATCTTCAAAAATATCACGGTTCTGACATCAGTTCTATACGCGCGAGCAACAGTTCCTGATAAGTTTTCCT
>QVNV01013778.1:0-29835 GCA_014825455.1 Pseudomyrmex pallidus | reverse complement strand
TAGAAATGATTTATATAAATGACTTACAATTCACTACCCAAATTCTGTTCTAGTTCTTTGTAAGTCTCCTCGTCCATCAATGTAGTTGTTTCTTGAGAACACGTTTTCTCTTCTGAGAAATTGTTTGGATTTGTCATGGTGAAGAACTATTATTATGTATTTTAATATTGTGTATTGTAAGAGTATCAACGCGTAAGATATGCACACAAAACTAATCAAAAATATCAGAACGCGATTGAAAGCCATCAGAAACCAGAAGGAAAGACCCAAAGCCCGCCACTAACGAACTCATGCGCATGAGCAAGTTGTGTGGAACATAAGATAGGCAACACATCGGTTGGTTAATTTCTCTTTTGTTCTCATATTAAGGCCGGTATTCATAGTAACATTTTAAGGTGCGGTCACATACAGTCCAAAAAAAAACAAAAAAGTCAATCATTTAAAAAAACGAGCAATTCCGTTTCGATTTTAACTCGGGAATCACATGAGACATAATTTTAAAAGACGAAATTACTCTAGTTGATTTCCCAAATCTTTTTCTGAAAAGCGCATTGAAAACGAGTTATAATAAGAAAGCAACCAATCAGAGTAATTGCCATTACGTATATGTACTATGTGACTCAAAAGCATCGAATGTAGGAAGCGCGTTATTGAGTGCAAAAGTATTCGCACAATTTCAATAAGTAAAAATAAATTATCTAAATTTCCTCATTTTTATCGTGTTTTCTCACTCATTTTAAAAAATATGCGTATCTTGTGAAATGGAAAACGACGTAATTTCTTAAAATTTATCTTCAGCAATGAAGAAATCTATACAAATCTTCAGAATTAATGGAAAGTCCAAAATGTAATGTATTAAAATACTACATGAAATTTCTCACGTTCTCTTACTTTTGAAAAAAATCTAAAATCTGAATGTTTTTTTTTTGTTACAGAATTTTTTCTGAATTTCTGCGCGAGATGTGAAAAACTTACAAATGTATGAGACAATTCTGAGAGAAGTGTTCCGTTTTGTACAAAAGAATCTGAGAGAATATTGTTTACGCAAAGATTTTATTAATGCATCTTATGTTATATTCGTTACTATCCGCCCCATGTGCACGTTTTTATTTTCTTCAATTTTGCACAAGGATGAAGAAAAACATGTGCGTGCATGCATGTGTGGTTAAATTTAGATTCTCATCTACAGGCGGGAGGTCGTCTGCTCAAGACCGATGGACAAAAAATTCTGCAAGTATTGGTTTTCTCTCCCTTCTAGTATGAAGTGAAATCTCGCAAGGAACGGTTACGGAGAGTATGAATCATCGTCTAAAATGCGCGCGCGTGCACGCATCTCATTCTATGCGTTGACAAGTCGGCAGAACGTACTACGCACTATGTTGTAATATGTGCATGTAAATGTGAACGTCGTAGACAGTTTTGTGAGACGACGAAGAGAACGATCAGGTTTTTTTACTTGATACGTACGCGATCGCGCATCTATTGCGCAACAGAAACCCCGCGCGTCCCGTTAGTCGCGCGTGGAAATGGTGAGTTTTCTATAAATAGCGTTATATTCACGTTGCTGAATACGCGCAGATTATTTCTCAGCGTACCATGTTGATATTTGGAGCACATTGTACATGGATTGATAAAGCGCTCAATCGGTTCTTTCAGGAATGGTCGAGTGATGTTTGAGAGATATAGATTTAAGTAGCGTCACCGACATGATGTTGGTCGAGTGTGTGCGATAAAACACGGGATTCCATGTTGTCATAAGTGCGGAAAGTATAGTCGACTCTATTGGAGTAAGTGATTGCACTCCAAGTTCTGACGCTTGAAGAAATCGTACGTGGAAGAAAGGACTAAAAATAGAAGAAGTTCAGCGAGTAGGATTTCACGAAAGTGATCTTCTGTGTGAAGGAAACTGTTTTTGGCATTCGTGATTGACCATATACTCGTTTCTATCTCATTTCTTAGAAACTAACAAACTTTAGAAGAATCAATTCCATAGAACACTGCTGCAAGGTTTGCTTTGGTTGCACAATCAACTTAGTCAGTTTTTTAGTGTGTTTCATCATTTGGAAGAAACATGGAGAATGAACAGCATCATTATGAGCTGCGCAGCAGAAGCCGATCACGCTCGCACACTCCCATGATCATGAATCGTTCCTTGCAAGAGCAAGAAGCAGAGATCACAGAACATCACTATGATCTTAGAAATAAGAGCAGAGAAAGATCTCATACACCAGGAGAGGTAACAAGCAGCAGACGATCTGGTTCTAGATCAGTGTAAGTAACATAAGCTTTATTATTATTATTACAAATAAGTAGATGTGTGTTTGTCTTTTTACTTACATTTTTTCCAATGTTCATAGACCTGGCAGTAGTACTAAGATACATGATAAAAGCATGGAGACAATAGAGGAAAGTAAAGAAGGATCTGTAACAGGAAGTATAACAGATAATCAGAGCACAAAGTCAGAAAGTTCTAATGTAACCATAAGGAAGGAGCGTCGATCAGAACGTCAGAGAGCCAAAAGACAATTATTGGCAAATGGTCAAAATGAAAGCAAAGGGGATAAATCTGACAAAATAACTGAGCAAAAGCACAAAAGTGTTACACCAAGCAGGCTAATTACCAGTGATTATTCATCTGAAGAAGGAGAAAGAGAAGAGCAAGTTCCAAGTAGATCAGGTTCTGCTTATGAAATTTACAAACAAGCTGGTGAATGGTGGAAGTATGTATATCTTAAATGTTGGTGTGCATATATCTGCAGATTTTTATGCGGTTATAACATTTTATCCACAGATTAATTATAACGAAATAAGTGAAATATAACATCTAAAGTATTTATCATAAATCATGATTATTATGAATATTATTAAGACAAAGTTTAATATTATTTAAACAAAAAAGAATTTACTATAATACTTAATTTTAATTTGTTTCTCTAAGTTTTCAAATCAATTATTAATATTTTCAATAATTTAATTTGGTAATTCTCTGTTCAATATTTAACTTCTCAGAATTTTATTATGTTTACATTCTGCTTCTTGATAGGACACTGAATGTACACAATTGTATCCCCCTTCTTATTGTTTTCTTAGAACTTGTGTGTGTATTGAGCTTGAAATCAGTGACTCAGTTTGTTCAAAACAAATCTATTAAGCACATCTCGTCGTCTCATTTCTCTCTTTCACCTAATTTTCAAAGTCTTATAATTTGACATTATCAGTGATCATTATTAGATTTAACAAACTGTAAGTAAATCTTAACAATTACAATTTAAAGACATTTATATTTCAGATATTTTGTAATAATTAGACTTAGAAAGGTTATAATTGCATTAAGAAGTCTGCAGTCAACATATCATGTTTCCTGTCACTTTTCACACTTTGAGATGATCTTGTGTACTCTAAAATGTTAAATAATTTTGGTTTTTAATGAAGTCAACTTTATATTACTTAATTTCTCTGAATGTTTATACATGTTCTCTTAAAAAGGTTATCTTCTCACAAAAGTACATTTGTTTTTGTAAACAATTATGTTTTGACTGGTGTTTAAACAGTGTAGTTTTGATGATATTAATGCTAAACTGTTGAAAAGAAAGTACTGCTATTTTAAAATTATTTAAACACATTAAGTGAACGTTACATTTTTTGTGCACAAACAATATAATTTGTAAATGTTTCAGTGTGTTTCCAAAAACAGATTACACATATTCAAAAGCTTCTCAATGTCGTTATGAGATAGCTCCTGGTATATTAGCAATGCCTAATATGTCAAGGAGATCTATACATTCGGACACGGATAGCAGTACCGAAATAAGCAATAAAACTTTAAGTCAAACTGTACAAAGAACAGGAAGTAAAATTAATGATTCAGATACCGTTGATTTAAAAGACAAAACTTTAGCTCATTTGGTAAGTAATTGCTATCTCTTAAATCATTATCGTTTGCAAAAATTTTCTTCATATAATGTATATTAATGTGTATATATAACAAATTTGTCTTTTTAATTTAAAGTCCGAAAATACTTACGACATGTCACACTTACCATCGAGTTCCACAGCGAGATCGACTGTATATAAGACAACACATGTAGAACAATACTCAAGTTATAAAAAAATAATTTATCCAAATTATTCTGAGTTTTGGCCAAGGTATTTCGTTTTTTATATGTTTATTAAAACTTTTATCAGATAAAACAGAATTATATATGCATAAAATTTTATAATTTATAACAGATATATATCGTCGCCAAAAACTCTACAATTTACTGAGAGGTATGGTGCATCCTCTGCCGACTCTGATACTGAATTGGACGAAAACTTGACATCATCAGCAGCTATTACTAACAATACATGGAGGATTGTGCGATGGTTTACATATGTTACGACTTTTTTTGCTCTTTGGACCAGGAAAACAATCGAGTTCTTTAAGTTTGGAAAAGACAAAAAGACGCAATATCGCAGTGCTTCTTACGCATCTTATAACGGTAAATTTTTTTAGATATGTTTGTTCTTTTTAGGATTATAAATATATTATCTCTCTGCCGATAATTCTCATTCTTTCATATAGATATTAACTAATGATAATTTTTTCTCTTATCGTTATTTATAGAATCCAAGTGGCGCGCATTTTGGCAGAGTTTAGATCGTTACACGCACAACATATACTTTTTCTTCGTTAGAATACTTGTCTTGGATGCTTGGCTGTTAAGTCAATTTACCGGCGTTAGGAAATGGTTGCAGGAGAAATGTCCAAAGATTCTGTTGATCACGCTCTTACCGTTATTACTTCTTTTTGGTAAGTTTTGCGCTCAATTTTCTTTCTCTTTTTTTCTCTCGTTTGAGGAATTTAAATGAAAAAAAGATGTCATTTTACTTCTGCTGATCTATTTGATCGTCTAAACCATTTGTTCAAGCAGAGTTAGATCGATGTTTTTCACGGGATTGTAGCACCAGAAAGGCGCATAAACCTATTCTGGTCTTTGTCTTGTTTTGTTTCAGGAACTTATATCGCGCAGGAGCATTTCTTTACCTGTATGGACTTTCTGCGTAATGTCCAAGCCAATGTCACTGAAACGGCTTGTTACATCTTTAACAATATTACAAACTTAATATCTCTTATCTATGAGTCATTTACCCAATATTTTGTAAATTTAAAAAATTACTTTATGCATCTTTTACCTAGTGTGAACGTGTCTTTGCCTGAAATACCTCCAATTGGGTGGAATATAAAGTGGTGATTGATTAAAAAAAGTATTAATTTATGGTAACAGTAATTTTAAATACATATACATATAATGATTTTTAGTTTTTGTGGATGGAAGCAGTATTGGACATTTACATATATGTTCTTTTATGTTACACATAACATACATCAAGTAAAAGAATCAAGAGTCTATGGCTCTCTCAGATGTGAACTTTATTCACTAACAGTTTTATCATTGAATCTTACTGGCTTTAAATTTTATAAAATGAATTAATATTTACATTTAGCTTTTTCTGACGTTTAAGAAGATAATGTTTCGTACCTCTTTCATCCATTTACTTTTACAATTAACACTTGTGTGCAATTTTGTTGTTATTTTTTGTTTTATCTTGCTTACAGTCAGTGTTCATTGTTACATCGTTTATCCTTATATAAATCCTCAGTCTAAATGAAATGCCGTAATTGGAGTTCATTTATCAATTTATGAAAAAATATATGTAGCTGCTATAGAAAAAAGTATGTTAATAGTTTTGATCAAAAACTTTTTTTTTTCTGTCGGTTAGTAACACACATATATTTATTATAGTTTTATTCAGTTAACATTTGTTTAGTTTTTCTAAGAAACTAACATAATAATTGTGGTGTGGATACATACGTATTTTATATATTTTATTTACATATTTGTGTTATGTTTGGCGTTATAGTTGATCATGCATTTAGTTTATATTATGTAATATGGACTTTTGTTTAATTTTGTGTGTGTGTTTAAACGCGCCGCGTGCATTATCGAAAGAAATATATATACAATATGTTATATATATTGGTTTTATATTTTACAGATTTATATTTTAAAGATTATATTTTAAGATTAATATATATCATAAATATTAATATATAAACCTTTGAATAAGTAGTTTTTGTTGTTGAATAAAAGTAAAATTTGCCACTTTTTTTATTTGATCACCACATAAGTGATTTTTTTTTTTTTTAATTAAAAATAAATACGACAATATTTCTGAGAAATAATGATTATCGATGATATGGATAACTTATATATGGTAAAAGCACGTTCATACTTATAAAAGTTGGTGTAAAACATTTTTAATGTATACAATATATGTTAGTTGTGTACGTTCTTTGTATGTGAACATAATCCGTTGAAGTGATGTAGCGTCACGACGACAAAAATATTTTATGCTACGATCTAAAAAGTGAAAAATAAAATTTTACGATGGGAGAAGGATAGAAGGAGGAATGCTCTACTGGGTGTTAAAAAGTTGGAGCGTGTTGTGCTTAAGAACCTCGGAACGGTGGTTGGAATCGATGTCATCAAGAAATGGTGAGTTCCTTCGTCTATCCTTCTCTCAGTTATCACATTGTACACTAATTTCATTTCGAGCATTTCTACTACATGTGCCATGAAAATCTAATCTCTTGTATGTAGCTGTAATTATAAGTTAGAAAATTAGATCATCTGACACACTAATTTCATGGAAATTAGTAGAACAAAGTATAGAAGAAGAAGAAAATGACAATCTATGAACTATTAAATATTAAAATATAAAAATATTTTCAGGTTTGTGGCTCGCGGCTCGATACATGTCATTTATTCCTAATGTTGAAATTATGTCAGAGACAGTAACGGGAAAAATAATACCGGCTATATGGGACAATCAGAAGAGTGAACATATTGAAGAGAAATTGATTAACAAAAACATACCCAAAGATGATTCTAATAGAGAGATAACTGATTTGATCGGTAAAATAGAAATGCTCGAGAAAGGACAAACATATCAAATGGTATAACTTTACTAATTTTCTTGCAATTCTCTCGTATCTTATGATTTATTTTTATCGTGCTATATTTTATGATGTGTTTTATAGGAATATCTGATGAATATTACCCGGAGCTTAGAGAAACAAAGCGACGTCGGTTCCTCAAAAGAGTATAACGTCAGTTTAAGTTTCCATAGAATATTTGAGAAATAAGAACAATAATTAGATAATTACAAAAAAAGAGAAAGAGAGAGTTCTCTCAAATTCTATGATATTTCCAGGATAAAATTGCGAATGAGCAAAACAAACTGGTCGTCAGTGAACTGAACAATATAGTGCACACCGAACTTAAAGTTATCAAAAACGAATTTGAAAAACTGCGCGAGCTTTATATGAAAATAAGAACTTGTTGCAACGCTAATGCAGAAGCTATCGCGGGTCAGAATATTGAAGAGCACGTGGAAAAAATATTACTCAGCTATTTTCCTATATATATATATATATATTTATAACCATCTATTTTAGTCAAGTGTTAACATTAGAATAATATTAAAAATGATAACAATTCTTTACAGACCAAGTGGTTTCCAATAGAAATGACAATATTGGAGACATTCAAGAATTGGATGAACACATACGCAAAGTGGTGAAGGAAGTTTTACGAATATACGACGCGGACAAAACTGGTCAAGTGGATTATGCTTTGGAATCAGCAGGTATCGTATCACATTGACAAATCGAATGCAGTTATTGAACGAATTAACAATAAATCGATCGTGTTTATGTATATATAGGTGGCCAAGTCCTTAGTACGCGATGCACTCAGAAATATGATATCAAATCGAAAGCATTTAGTCTATTTGGCTTTCCTTTGTATTACGAAAGCAGCAATCCACGAACAGTGATACAAGGGCATCCGCTACAACCCGGTGCTTGTTGGGCTTTTCAGGATTTTCCTGGATATCTTGTGATACAATTACGAAGCATCATTTATGTGACCGGTTTCACTATGGAACACGTTTCTAAATTAATCTTACCGAACGAAAACATGTCGAGCGCGCCTAAAAGATTTGAAGTCTGGGTATGTAAAGAAACTTCTTTTCGTGTATCAAATATAATATGTGTTCTTAATATTTCTTCACGTTTATACAGGGATTAACGAGCGAAAATGATCCCGAGCCCGTGTTGTTTGGCGATTACGAATTTGCGCGCTCTGACGAAAATTTGCAATATTTCTCAGTTCAGGTATAATTTTCTCTCAACACGATCTTTTTTACTTTACATATTTTATTTCGCGAGTTTTTAATTCTACTGTTGTACATTATTCCACAAACGAACATTTGAATTTGTTGAAGCTGCAAAGTAATCTAGTTTTGTTTTGCATGCAGAACACAGCGATCAACAAACCATACGAATACGTAGAATTAAAAATACACAGCAATCACGGACAGCTGGACTACACGTGTTTATACAGGTTCCGCGTCCACGGAAGACCGGCTTAGAGACTAATCGAATAACATAGGTTTCTCTTTCTTTCAACGAGATCATTCATAGTATGAATGACCTGTATAGCTCTTCTGTGCCTTCAATTACTGTTATTAATGTTAAACTCCAACCGTAATCGGCTCAGTAATTTGCCCATAGCGTATAATAACTATATATTGAATAGATCAGTTATTTACTGTTTTTCTACTAGATTTTCCACAAAGCAATTATATATTTAAATATTTAATTTTTGACATTTATGTGTAACGAAAGTAGTTTCTACTATTTTTCGAAACGTATGTGTTAAATTGTGTGCGTATACATTTAATTTATAAAAACAGTTGCATTGCTAATATATATATATAGAACATGATCGTTCACACACATATATACATCGTGGTATTTGATAGTGTTTTGAAACATTGTCCGTATACACAAATTAATATTTTCACTATAGGGGGCCTTTCTCTATTACGTTAAATAAAGTAAATAAAAAGTAAAATTTTGTAAAAGAGATGTCTCTCACATATTATATACATCTCTTGTACGAGAAATATGTATCTCTTGTACAAGAGATCACTTAAAAGAGCGAGACAGATAAAAAAAAAAAAAAAAAATTCATATATAGTTTCAGACAACAGAATTTTTCATGTGTTGTTATATATTACGGATTTTTCTATAGCATATCACGTAAATAAGATTGACACTTCAAAAGTTACCCTAAGTCAATATTTGTAATAACGCGACAGTACAAATTT
Source organism: Pseudomyrmex pallidus (assembly GCA_014825455.1). Lineage (NCBI taxonomy): Eukaryota > Metazoa > Arthropoda > Insecta > Hymenoptera > Formicidae > Pseudomyrmex > Pseudomyrmex pallidus. The sequence goes on along the minus strand of QVNV01013778.1, from coordinate 20,616 downwards.
ATAAGAAGCTATAACAATTAAGTAACTCCATATAGTTAAGAGAGTAAATTAATTTTTAGGTTTAAGTTTGTATACGCGTGGTCCTCAGTGCGAAACGGTAGAAGTTCAAATGATAAAAGTGTGGCTCTAATATATTTTTGGTCGGATCTAATATATTTTGTGTATATATATACATATATATATATATATATAATATTATTACTTAATTTGCAGCTATTTTTCAGCTTTTCTGTCATTTGGATATTTTTAATCGAATCCCAGTTTGTTCTTTCTGACCGCGGTACATATTCTCGTTGATTGTGAGGCGAATGCTCGTGATTTGCTTTGTAGTATGTACTTAGTATCGTAAGATTGTGACAAGATTTACGGTTGTTTTGTAAAACGCTTGTAAATTTTGTCACGTTAAAATAAATTTGTATGATTTCCGTAATATGTTAATAACAAGATTTGTACACACATTTATAAGTAAAATAATTACATTCTCTCTACTTATAAATTTGAATTAATATGTCTGTAATAAATTCAGTATCTTTCACACGTGTTCCACTGTTGAATACGGTTATTTATTTGTTTTTTTTTTTTTTTTACTTATCTAAAGCTTGATAAGAGCAGATATTAGGAGCGAATTACTGTTGTTGATTATTGAAGATAATTGATTCTTTTTGAATGGCCGCGTTCAGCAGAACTGCTGAGTTGTCTTGTCAACACGACATTGATTAATTGGTTCTAAAAGTATGAACCAATCACGTTTGATCGTTGCAAGGCAGTTTATTCTGCTAAACGCAGTCAATGATTGAGCGAGCTGCTTCTGATTGGTCAAGTGCAAATCATGTAATACGGGCTTTAGCCTGAGTCAGCCAATCGTGAAGAGCAGAGCGATCTCTGGTTGTTCACACGTCATTTCTCAAACAACAGCCATGATGTATGAATATCTCATAGAGGCGATGTCCAAAATATTAAAATCGATGCAATCGTGATTACGTTCACTGTTTTGTGAACTGAAAATCTATAGTACACGTGACGTGAATGATAGATTTGCAGTGCTGGAAATGAATATCGAGGAATGTGTCGCGTATGTCAAAGAATGTGGCGCCAATATTAAAATCTTGATGTGCTTGACACTTGGAAGTGACGCGTCACAATTCCATATCTTCAAACAACGATTGTAAACATCTCAATAATTCTTTCAATCGGTCTACTAGCAGGTTCACCAAAAATTTCTCGATTGGTCTTCGAGAAGACCGTCTTATGTGGATACCGAATCCACGAGGAACAGAACCAAGCAAAATATCCAGACGCCAAGGAAGAACGTGTCGCCCCCTCGTGCAACCACAGCCCTGTCTCTCGCCATCTTGGGAGGGGAAGGTTGAGCAAGGGCGGAGAGGAAGAGAGAGAGAGAGAGCTGTCGAGAGCTTCCGTTTATCTGCGAGGTCAGAGAAGGCAGACTACGCGTTACGGTGGTGCTGTTGAAAAAACAGGATGAAAATGGCTTGGCAACCTCAAGAAGAAGGACTGAGACAAATCTTGACGCTGCTCAAGGAGTCACAGAGCCCGGACACGGCGACCCAACGTGCCGTACAACAAGTATCCTTTTGCCTTCGTCTCATCAAGTGTATTTTTGTGTTCCGGTTTTGTGCTCGTTGTCGTCGTCGTTGTCGCTGTCGCTCGTCGCACATACGTGGCCGCCGAGTGTGGGAAATAAAAAAGACGCGCGCGCGGTAACACGTTTGTCGTTATTTGGTGTCTCGGTTTTTCCGCGTCAGATCGAAATTTTCATTTTGTGCGCCTAAAATCGATTATAAACGCAACGACGATCTCCGCGAGCCATGGTGACTTCGCGAGTGGATGTCGCGGTGGGAAAACGTTCGTTACTCGCTTTCGCCTCGCATATTCTGTCACGCGGCTCGTCGGTGCAACCGATTGAACGTCACCCGGGTCTAAATCAGACTCTCCATGGGGCGACAAATCGGCCGTAATCCGCTCGCTTTGTGTCGAACAGAAGCTGAAAATATGTCAACACTGTGCGCTCGGTGGTCGCGGATTCCGGCTTGTTTGCCTGTCGCTCGCTCGTGTGCTGCGCGCGGCTTGGTTTCACGGCGCGGTCCGCTGATCGATAACTTTCGCGGGTCTCTTTTCTCATTAGACTCGGTCATCCGCGCGACGCTTGTAAATAAATTCCTCGGGCTGTTCGAATTGCCATATCGAGTTACAATCGCGATTGAAACTCGATCCGAAGTTACAGTTTACGCGCAAAATCTCTATTGGTTTAGATCGACTATGTTAAGATGCGACAGTAAAATTGTTCCTATGAATATTTTAATGTTTTGTTTATTTATGTTTGTAATCGATCGCTTTGTTATTTTCCTTAATGAGTTTTACTGCAGAAATTGGAAGAGTTGAACAAATTTCCAGACTTTAATAACTACTTGATATTTGTTTTGACAAAACTTACATCAGAAGGTTCGTTATTTACATTTTCTGTGTATGTACCTATCTACAGTTTCTTTTAACTATACAATTGCAATTGGGATTTGATATATATAAACTTACTAGTTTCTTTTTTTTTTTTTTTATTTTGTTTAGATGAACCTACCAGGTCTTTGAGTGGACTGATACTTAAGAACAATGTAAAAACTCACTTTCATAAGTTTTTACCAGAAGTCATAAATTTCATAAAACAAGAATGTCTATCAGCAGTTGGAGATCCATCTCCACTGATTCGTGCAACCGTTGGTATTTTAATCACTACTGTTGCATCAAAAGGTACTTATATCTTATAATATCTAAGTTACAGTTGTGTGTTACGTTTCTTTATTGATTATAATGATGATATTTCTGCTAATAGGTGACTTAACAACTTGGCCAGAGTTATTGCCAGCATTATGTCAAATGTTGGATTCGCAAGATTACAACGTGTGCGAAGGCGCATTTGGAGCATTACAGAAGATCTGTGAAGATTCAGCGGAAACATTGGACTCAGATGCTCTAAATCGTCCCCTGAATATTCTGATACCTAAATTTCTTCACTTTTTTAGACATTCAAGTCCCAAGATCAGATCCCACGCGATAGCGTGTGTCAATCAATTTATTATTCAACGCACGCAAGCTCTTATGATACACATAGACAGCTTTCTGGAAAATCTCTTCCATCTAGCTTCAGATGAAGATTCTGAAGTTAGAAAAAATGTATGCAGGTGAGTTTACAACGCGTCTCGAAGAAATGCATCTGTTTCCCTTGCTACCAATGTAAAAATGTGACTATAAATCTTGATTGTCTGTGTGATAGGGCTTTGGTTATGCTGTTAGAAGTACGAATGGATAGATTAATACCACATATGCACAATATAATAGAATATATGTTAATGAGAACTCAAGATGCTGACGAGGGAGTAGCGTTGGAAGCGTGTGAATTTTGGTTGTCACTTGCAGAGCAACCGATTTGTAAAGAAGCACTTGCACCACATCTGACACGATTAGTACCTATCTTAGTAAGTTTTTTCCAACTTTTTGAATTTTTTGAACAATTTAGCAAAGTAGTCATAGTTTACTTTTAATTTTTTAACACTTTGCTTTTTTTCTCTATTTGTAGGTAAGAGGTATGAAGTATTCCGAAATTGACATAATCCTTCTTAAAGGAGATGTAGAAGAAGATGAAATGATACCGGATAGAGAAGAGGATATCCGGCCGCGTTTTCATAAATCGAAGACACATCACTCTCATCACGCTAACGGCATGGGTAGACAAGCCACGGACGAAAACGTCAGTATAAACGGCGTTCAATGTGATGATGAAGACATAGACGTTGAAGATGGATCTGACGACGATTCAACTCTGAGCGATTGGAACTTGAGAAAATGCTCCGCTGCCGCGTTAGATGTGTTAGCTAATGTTTTCAGAGAAGATCTTCTTCCTGTTTTGGTACCTATTTTAAAAGAGACTCTTTTCCACTCTTCTTGGGAAATTAAAGAATCTGGCATCTTAGCATTGGGAGCTATCGCTGAAGGTATGTATCTTTTCCTCTTAGATAAAAAGACAAATAAATTTCAGTAAAAATTAATATATTTATACAAATAATTGATCGTAGGTTGTATGAGTGGCATGATTCCTCATCTATCTGAGTTAATACCCTACTTGATTAGCTGTCTAAGTGATAAAAAGGCTCTCGTTCGAGCCATAACTTGCTGGACGCTAAGTCGTTATGCACATTGGGTCTGTGCGCAACCACATGAGACCCATTTAAAACCTCTTATGACAGAGTTGCTCAAAAGAGTGCTTGACAGTAATAAACGTGTTCAAGAAGCGGCGTGTTCCGCTTTTGCGACCTTAGAAGAAGAAGCCTGCACCGAGCTGGTTCCTTATCTTGGGTTCATTCTTGAAACACTTGTGTTTGCTTTTGGTGAGTATATCAGGAAACTGTATTAGAAAAACAAAATGGAATAGTTGTTTCAAATTAGGGAACATATAATTGATCTATAATTGGAACTATAATTGTTTACAGGTAAATATCAGCATAAAAATCTTCTGATATTGTACGATGCAATCGGTACTCTCGCTGATTCTGTAGGACATCACTTGAACCGACCAGATTACATTAATCTTCTTATGCCGCCTCTTATTAACAAATGGAATGTTTTGAAAGATGAAGACAAAGATCTATTTCCTTTGTTAGAATGTTTATCTTCGGTAGCGACTGCATTGCGTTCTGGTTTCTTACCATATTGCGAACCAGTTTATAGGTATGATTAGCAAGAAATAGATTGATAGGATAAATGTGTATAATTTGGTTTTTTAATATTTGAATGGATATAATTTATAATAAAACACTTATTTTTGCAGGCGGTGTGTGTCGCTTGTTGAACAGACGTTGAATCAACATATAGCAAGCACTCAAAGCCCGGAACAATTCGAAGCGCCTGATAAAGATTTCATGATAGTAGCACTGGATCTTCTTAGTGGATTAGCTGAAGGGCTAGATGGTCATATGGAACGTTTAGTAATGAATAGCAATGTTATGCAGCTGTTATATCAGTGTATGCAAGATACTATGCCCGAAGTTCGTCAGAGTAGCTTTGCTTTATTAGGAGACCTCACAAAAGCTTGCTTCCAACACGTGCTCCCCTGTATACGTAAGCATATATTTACAACTTGACAATATTTACCATTTAAGTTTATTACATGCTTTAATATTAAATTTTTCGTATTTTTGTTTACAGCTGAGTTTATGCCTATACTTGGACAAAACTTGCATCCACAGTTCATATCGGTGTGTAACAATGCAACCTGGGCAATCGGAGAAATTTCGATAAAACTTGGTAAATATGAAAAAAACAAACTTTAAATTTTAATTACACACAAAACGAAATCCATTACTTATGTAGTTGTAATTAACAGGACCTGATACAAGTGCATATATCCCGCTGATTCTGACACAGCTTATCGAAATAATTAACCGACCGGATACACCAAAAACACTGTTAGAAAATACAGGTGAGTCCCCAATTTTTGGCCTTTCTTAATATCTAGTCTTCTTTTTTAGTGCGATATCGTACATTACATACCGAGCATACTTTGAAACAAATAGAAGGCAATGCGTAGTGAGACTCGATCCGACAACAGAATCTGTCGATTCCTATCTCATCACTGTCATACCCGTGCTAACTTGAAAATTACACTCTGTCACAATTGTGTACTATTTTTTGTGCACACTGAGAAACTTCTCTCATTTGCTGAAAGTAGCTTTGACATGCCTAGTGAATTGCCAGTTGTACAATTAATACTGGTTGTGCACCACTTGATTCACATAGAGTGAAAGTACCAATAATTTATTCAATGAAATTTTCCCCAATAATTTTAGTTTATTACTCTTTTTTTTTTTTTTTTTTTTTTTTTTTTTTTTTTTTTTTTTTTTTTTAGCAATATTTTTGCAATCATAAACCACACAATTCGGTGACTGTGACGTTATTATACATAAATTGGGATTGCACGTTTTATTGACAGATTTCAACAATTAGTACTTATTTGTATATTAAATTGATTCAGTGGTGTGCGACTGCCTGTAGGCTTGACGTATATACACATACGGCTGTATTATATAATGTGGAAAGAGATTGCAATTCAGTATATATTATATGCTTGCATATATTTCTAAGCCCCTATGAGATTTATATTGCTGCGACTGAATTGTTTGAATCGGCCTCTAAAAATTCATAATGCAAATTTTGTTCTGTACTCCTCTTTATTGTTCTCTTATTTATGTATATTAACATACGTATATGTATATATATGTATGTGTATCTTTTTTTTTATATATACATACATATATATGCATATATAGATATAGTAGAAGAGAAATCATTTTTGGTATACCGGTTTTTATACAGATCACATAGGCTCGCACGCTGCTATCTAATTTTCGATTATTGTTTCAGCAGCTACAATAGCACGATATTGCCTATGTTTCATTGTCGGTATTTCATATGTTTCACCTGTGTTCTCACTGTCTTCGATTACTTGTTAATGTTACTTGATTCTGATTCTTAATTGACCAACTTATTAATTGAAAGTTTATTACTTATTAAAGTTATAAGCAGAGCTATATATAATTCTTCTTCGCCTGAGTTCGATTGTTGGTTCGCTATCAGTTTGTCTTATTGTTTGTGTTTCCGGTCACTTCACTACACTTCACTTGTCTACTTACCGAAAACCGAAAATGAAACCGTAGCCATAACGATCGGTCGCCTAGGTTATGTGTGTCCCCACGACGTCGCCCCCATGTTACAGCAGTTTGTCCGCCAGTGGTGTGTAAATTTCTTTATTATATTATATTCTATTAATTATCTTTCTATATTTTTTATATTAGCACTTTATTATTATACATAATTATACTCCCGATTTCTGATTAATTGCATTAGGGGCTGCTAAGAACTCTTGTGCAAGAACTGATATATATAATTTTATTATTACCGTGCCACACTTTGCAAAAACTTTGTGTGAAACAAATCTCTTTTGTTTGTACTAGAAAGAGCGAAACACCTAACAAGAGTACATGTAACAATGGAATGCTTTGTTGGAGTTGTTAGCATGAACTTGCTCAATGGTTTTTTGCAGTATTTTCACAATAACATTTTATATTTGAAAACGTGTTATATAATTACAATCTTCATTTTGTCACTATGCAAGTATGTTATGGGTTCCTGTTTATCCAAAAATTAGGATAGGTTTACATTTGTCATTTTTACAATACTAATCTTGCTTTAAATGTTATTTTGGAAATTTGTAAACACTTCTTGTACATATATGCTAAATTTGATTTTGCAATTTGGCATCTTGTCAGAGTTTGTTAACGTTATCATGCAACATGTGTCATATTGTCAAATGTAAATCTAGTCTTAATAAGACAGTAAGTGCTATATGATGCCAGTCATACATATATATATATATACATCCCAATAAATTAATTATATAATCATAACTTATATTACATACACACAAACGTCTAGAGGGGATTTATGGTATTAATGTGTTTTCAGTTTCTTTGTTGGACTATTTAGCATACTTTCCTAGAGTTAGGTTTAATCTGTTCCTTTTGTTTCTGTTTACTTACATTACTTTAATAGTTTTTAAAATCAAACACATATAGGCTAGGCCCTCAAATGTATTCATTAGAGATCTATCTTTTTTTGTTATAATTAGTATATCTCCAAAATGAGAATACTAATTTATAATTAATACAATTTTTTGCTATTAATGTATAATTTTGATGCAGAATAGTTTTGTTTCTTGAAAAAAGTGCTTATTGCATTGGGCTCACAGTAAGCCAATTGTTTCGCCTGTCGTCAAATGCTACTTAAAACGAAAAAAAATTTATTTGTGAGAATGACTTGTTGGGAATGAAAGTAAACGGCTAGTTGTTCAAGTTTTTCCAAAATATCATATATTATCATATGTACATCTCTTATATAAGTATCTCTTATATAAGTATTATACATGAAACAAAAAAGATACTTCGACGATTGTTCTATTATATTTTTAAACTAATGTACATTTATATTAAGCAAAATTTAGCAATTTTAGAGTCAATAGGTGAACACAGTAAAAAGAGTTTCTATTTATATATTGAATATGCTTCTACTGATCGAAGTATCTTCAATTCGAGCAAGGATGTCGAACAACATTTAACAAGGTTGTGGATGTTAATTTATCAACAGGTGTACTTCGTTACGAAGCATAAGAGATAATGAAGAGAAAGATTCTGCCTTCAGAGGTATGTGTCAAATGATAACTGTCAATCCAGCTGGTGTTGTTCCGGATTTCATCTTTTTCTGCGATGCTGTGGCATCATGGTCGGCGCCAAAAGAAGACTTGAAAGAGATGTTTCAAAAAGTATGAAAAAACGAAGCACAAGATGAATTTAACATTTCTCTGGATGGATGTAACGTTTATTTGTTTTGCAATTAGATATTGTTCACTTTCAAAAATCAAGTGGGTGAAGAAAACTGGAAGCGTTTCTCTGACCAGTTTCCACCGCAGCTCAGTGAGCGGCTCCATAATATGTACGGTGTCTGAATAGCTCCCCCTAAAAATGGTTAGTTAAAACTTCGCTTCGCTGTAAACTAAAGTATCATTACAATTGTTCATCTGTGTGTAAGTGAAATATATTACGATTTTATGTTTCTTTTTCAGAAGGCCGCTTACCGGAGCAGGCCGAACGGGGTTGGGTGGGAAACAATGGGCGAATGGGACGGGTGGGTGAAACCACGGCCTCTTCTCACCAACATCGTTGTCGTTACCGTATCATCGTAGTATGCATCGTCGTTATTTTGGGGAGAACGTTGCACGCTGGGCATTTAGCCTCGGCAGCAAATAAGCTTCAAGTTCGGCGAAAGTAAGAAACGGGAAAGTCTCTCGGGAAAGAAGCTTAAAAACAAGGAGAACGACAAAGAATAAGTACTGGCCGCAAAAGTAATAAAAGTACGCGTGGGTGGGCGGGGACGGGACTTACTTTCGGGGTGGGAGGGGAGGAGTTTTGTGGAGATCACCGACCACATCGAGAATTGTCAGAAGGTATCGTTTTACAACAATCCTGTTGATACCTTGATGTGTAGTGGATGTACGAGCTCTGTACACTGCATTTCCATTATCGCTACGTATTAACACTATGGAAAGTGTTACTTGATTTTTGCATATATCAGAAAAATGACAAGTGCTGGTGTCCAAGGCTAAAATCCTTATAAAAAGGCCCAGTTTCAGGATATAATTAGATATATGTGTATGTTATTATGAAAAATATCTTGCAGACATAGTTTGACATAGATTAAACATAGATCTCACGTTATAGAGATCGCCGCAAACTGTGATCGAAAATTTATTCGTTAGATACATCGAGCCTTTCTTCTGTTTTTTCTTATTTTTCTTTTTCTTTTTTTTTAAGAGTGAGAGCGAGAGATTTTGAATGTGTTTGTAGAGAATTTAGAGACAAAGATAGCACTATTTATTTGATAATAAATATGATACAAAAAAAATAGAGTATGTTAGAAATTTCATAGTGTACAGATTTTTCGAGAATATTGTATTTTTATACGTTAAAGAAGAAAAAACGAACACACGAGAAAAGATAATATATATAACGTAGAAAGTGCCATTCCTTAATATTTCGAGCCAAAATTTTTCTGCTTATTTTATTCTCTCATTAATTGTGATATTAGGTTATATACGCGACTTTATCATCGTATAGAGAACATATTTCAGATGTTATACGTACATATACACACATACGCATCTTATACATATATATGTGCGTATATCCAACATAAGATGTTTTAACTCGCAGACTATTTTGTGATTACTTTTTTTGTTAAACATATTAAATTAGTATTTCATATTAGCATTAGTGTAAATATAATAGATAATGCATTTTAGAATGAACACTTTTGTTGATCATTTATGTTAGATATCTCAAAACTTTGCTGATTGCTAAAAAAAACTCTAAAAAAATCTCTCGGCGTTAGTAATGGTAATCAGTCAGGAATCTGGAAGATGATCACTAAATGCGATCCAGAGAGCAAGCGGATCTATGACGTGAAATCTATGGTGACATTGATTTTATTTGCGCGATGTAATGATCTCGATGTTTCCACCTGGAAAACGTCTTGCGTTTAAATCATTTTTGAGAGAAAGAGAGTAAAGAAAAAAAACAAAAAAACAAAAAAAAAAAACAAACAAAAAAAAAGTAGGTTTTGTCATTCCAATTACTTGAGCCAGTGGAGAAAAAAAGCGAGCAAATCCTTTTACTTTAAACGTTAAATGCGCTTTTAATCTTCTTTACTTGGAAAAAAAAAAGAAAAAGAAAAACTTGGGATTTGCTACTGTGATGAAAATATCATGTATTATCGACACCTGAGTATGTATACATCTCGGCGAAACAATCATTCAAAAACGATTTATGAATAGTTTTATAAGATGAAAAAAAAAAACAATTGTTTTACTTTTTACCTTCTTATGTGCATGTTATCATTAACACGTAGACTGCCACACAAAATTTGTCGATTGTCTCACAGCGTCGCGATTAACTGGCAGTTTTCATTGTCAAACTTAATAAATCCGTAAAAAAGTACGCAAATCACCATTTGTCGCTAATTTCCGATGAGTTCATAATGATACTTGTGAATAGAAGAGATCGTTTTTTCACGTAAATAATTGTCGCAATGTACTTGAGGAAAAAACATTTGCTGTAAAGACGTTGAAAAAGAAAAAAAAACGTTTGAGCCTACTCTCATGATTCGGCGTGGCACTCAACGTGTTAAATAAGAAAAATAACACAAAGTAAAAAAAACCCAATATTGAAAAGCTGACCATTATGGAGTCGCTATTGTCAATCAAACTTTGAAGAAATATATAATAAAAAATGACTGTGTCGAGGAAGTGAACTAGCGCAGGCGAGATCGACACATCTTCAAGTAAGAAGAATTAAAAATCGAAATCTTAATATTAACTACGAGCAAAAACAAGATTCTTCAAGAAGTAATCAATCTGTAGAAGAATCAATGCGATGATATCGTCGATAATTTTGCATCTTATTATTTGATTTTCAAGACTTCTACATATTCGTTGGCGCGTCTCGTCATCTCCGATTAAGACCTAATCGGTCGATCAAGTGTAAACGGTGATTGATCAATTTCGGTCAGTTCTGCTAAACAACCAATGCAATTGCTCAAATCAATTGCGATGATATAATCGGTCGATCAAGACAATCGAAGATGATGAGACCGGTCCTTAAAGCGTATGCGAGCAAAACTATACGCTGTCTTTAAGAGAAAAAAATTTTCCACGCGAAGAGAACGGACGAATTTCGTGACCGCTCCTTGAACTTAATCCACGCTCGTTCGTCAACTCGGCAATATAGGTATACATGTATATTGTCGTAAGTTTTATCCCTGAACTTCTAAGTCCCTTTCCTTGCTCTGCCTGCGCCATTTTTGTGATATTACTGTTTTTTATAATTACTTAAGAGCTTGAAAAAGAAGAAACAAAAATAGAACACACAATGGAGCCACATGTGCCATTCGACGGCGAGTCTAAACGAAAATTCTTGTAATTACACATAATTATAATTTCTCTTATCCGCGTAATATGTATATGTACAGAGTGGGATGTTTTTCCTCTCTCGCTTTAGAAATTTCCCTCTATGTACTTCCGAATTACTCGGTCATTGGTCATCGTCCGACTCGGAAGCATATAAAGGGAAACTGTCCCTTCTCACGAAACGAATTACTCCTCCGTTCTACACGTGTAAATACTGCTGTGTACATATATATATACACACACACACACAAAGTGTTCTATAAAAGTACAATGGCCCAAACTACACTCGTACAAATAAGCAAAAGTGTTAGCAGAGATGGATCTAAAAATCTATATAGTTACTAAGTTATAAAAAAGAAAACTTGTATCTCATCGCAGCAAATGTTCAAAGTGTCTTCCGCCCATTTCGACATGTTTCTACGCGTTTATTCCTCTCGTTGAGATTCTCACATCTTAAAAAAATGTATCAGGTTTGTTGTCAAAATGTAACTGACACAACAATAACCGAGAAAAAACTCTTAACTGCCTTACAATAGCGTTTTCTTAGGCGGAACTTACACGGTCAGTATTACTGATCAATATTGCGAGAGACTGGCGTTTTAAATCCAAGAAATCCGGATCGTCGTCAATATTGATTACGCACAAATCAATAATGCCATCAACAGTAATTTCTTATTGTTCGTCATGCTTTACCAATTTTGACATAATGGCGACTAATTTCACTTCACAATGATGCGAACATTTAACACTTTGGTATTTTTCTCACATATTCGTTAATCACTGAAGATCTCAACGACGGAACAAAACGTTTGGTCGTTGAAATAATAAAATAAAAAATTGATACATTAAGATTCTATATATAGGCTCTTATTCGCCTTTATCTTGATTCTAATAATGCCATCGTTGTTTGTTGGGATCGACAGTAGTATTGACTGTGTGAGAATCCGAATCTAATAAAATTCAGATTGTGGTTTGCTAACATTTTTGTTGATTTTGCTGATGAGCAATCTATGTGTGATTAAATGTTTGGACTATTAATGGAACACTGTGTATCACGTGTGTGTATGTACGTACCTACATAAAACAGGATATATAATCTCGATATTGTGTTATCGCACACACCTCACTTCTCTCATCGACTTACATTTAGGAATTGTAATAGCGATTCATGGCAATTTACTCAACACACAAGTTGCATAGTTCACCTGTTCGATAGTTCCTAAGCTAGATGAAAGATTTCTGTCGGTGATGTAGAATTAAATGCTCGTTATATGTCTCATCGATCTCAGGTTGTCGCGTGAAATTTTTCGTGTCGCAGTAGAATAGTAGATTTATTAACGTCGCATGTCTTTCCGAGGATTGTAAATAATTTTTTTTCTTTTTTTTTCTACTTTTTGGTGTGTAGTTTCTGCCACGGGGTTTTTTATACGCGCATTTTATTCGTTTCTCCCGTCGAAAGATCATATATGGCTCGTGATAATGTATTAATAAACTCGAGAAAGCTCTCAATTAAGAAATAATAAATTTATAAATGATAAAAAAAAAAACGTGAAACAACAGTGTGAGATCGTCTAATTCATGGAGGAAAGAATTGTTGCACAATTCTTTCCGCCATGATCTATTTATACATATAATATATATATGTATATATATATATATATTATATTAAATATTATACCATATATAAATAAGAGAGTGAAAAGTGGATTTTCATGTTGATTGATATTCGAAATTTCCAGTTTTTTCTATCGTCAAATAGAGTGAAAATTGCGAGTGCGCGAAAATGTATGCATGAAGATAATATATAATATTAACGGGATGATGATTTGTGAACGAGTAAAACAAAAAGAGGAAAAAAATAAGATACGAATTAATTAACTAGAGCAGACACGCAAAAGTGAAATAAACAACCATAAAATCGAGAACTCGACAAACTCACAAGTAAATATATTGTTGTATCTTTATTGTTGTTGTTGCATGAGACTAGCTTAATAGACTGAACCATACACATGGTTAAATAACTATTAACATAATTCTTAATTACTACTATAATTATTGTAATTATTATACGATGTGTATTATATTTATAGTCGTAATGGATCCTCGTGCGGGCAGTGTTCGGAGCGGGTTCCTGTCCTTTGGAGAACGTATATGTACGAATATATTCTAGATATACTCACGTGTGTCTAAATATATCGACTACTTGTATAATTCAGTACAATTAATATAATACTCGTCAAGTAGAGATTTCATCGATACGGAAGTAGATTAATACATAATTTTGATTTTGTTTTAGAGACTGTAATATTATTATTTTGTGAAAATATATTTTTTTCTTATTCCGATTGAGAAGTGTGCGCGACGTAGTAAAACAAAAGAAACGAAGAAGAAAGAACAGAGTTTCTTTTTTTTGAGCTTTTCTCTCGACAAACTTCTTGATCGGACAATATTAGTCAATATATATATCATGTCTTTCCCCTCAAAGGATCGGAATTCTGTATGGGACTGTTCCTAGTACCTGATTATCCTATCCTTGCGGCAAAAAAAAAAAAAAAAAAAAAAAAAAGCAAGCTCGAGAGGTCGATCCGTTGTAATTTATTGACTCCTTGTTTTTGCTATATTCTTTTTCTCTCGCAAGCGCTGGCGAATTCCTCTGTCAAGTATCTACACTCAATAATAGATACATTGGTGTTCTGTTTTTTATTGTTGCAAATTACCTTGACTGCCTATAGTACTTAAGACATAATCGCTAGCGTTTTCAGTAACAATATCCATACACCACACACATGTAAATTGTGCACGGACAGGAAAACAAAGAGAATAACACACAATATTCTTCCTACTTTCTCTACACGATACATCTGCCAAGTTGCAACGAAAAGGTGCTGCCGATCTCGGAAAAAAAAAAAACAATTTATATAAGGACAGTTTCGTACATGTGTACCTCTTTGTATTAATTATTGATCTTAAGGCGATCTCCTAGGTAATTCGTTGCGTATCATATTGAATGAATAACGTCAGCTGCGCGATAGAGAAATCTTATGGAGTTTTGTTGTGCAAATTTTGCATAAGAAAAGTTCACATGGATCTTCTCGCGCCTGACGTCACACACAATTGAATATGGTTTCAACGAGTATCTAAGAGTCTTAAAATAAAATATGATAGAAGAGGGTTAGCGTATACAAGATGTCTCGAAAACGTTCCTCGATTTTCGTCAATGAGAATTTTGCACATCGTTGTCTAATTTTTTTTTGTTTTTGTTTTACAGCAAAACAGATATGTCTGTGGAAGGAGCGCGTCAGATAATTTTTTTTTTTTTAATGCAATTATGTATCGAGAGAAAAATCAAATGCAAAACAAATTTCTAGATGTACAAATTGTTTTTTTTAATTAAAGAAAACTCGCGACGGGGGGAGAAAGCTTGCGACAACTCGGAAGAGGATTCCCGTAGACATCCTGGATACGGCTAAATTGATTATCCTAAATTTAATTGCAGACACGTGATATTAGTCCTCAATATCGCGAGGTCATCTATTCGGACAGCAGACCGTTGTGGCAACGGATTAAAGAAATTTGTAAGATTAAGATCTGTGTGTGTGTGTGTTGTTACAACGTTTCCTTTTTTTTTTTTCAGCGGAGAAACATTCTATTATGCTTCCCGCCGCTGAGTTTCTTCCATTTTAACTCTCCGAGCCGCGAGTTGTAGCGACACACTGTACAATTTTTGTATCGCACGCTCACATTCAGACGACTCATATATATACAATATATCCGGGATTTGAAACACCGGTAGAACTTCATTGGCTGCAGACTTCCATGCTATAGACGCGCGTGAAGAGCTGATCTCTCTCTCTCTCTGTGGGTGCAAGAGTGAATAGAAGTCAATTTTGTGAATACAAAAGTTAAATAATAATACAGTCTAATTTATGCTTGAATAGCGTGTAATATTAATAAAAATATTACGAATTGTAATGGTACTGTATAGTATGAAACTGTAATAGTACTATAGAGATATTATACATTAGTGTAGTAAATTAGCAAATCCACGTGGATGGAGAAAGAAGTGGGAAAGATACGTTTCTACGAAGAAGACAATCTCAAAGAGATTACACCCCAATTTATGTGTGTGTGTGAGAATTAATTCTCTCCTTTTTTATTTCTAGCGACTTTTGTCGTATCTATAGCATCAAAAGATGGAGACATTGAAATTATACCGGTTAAGTTTCCTCTCCGTACATCACACTCATTTGGTTTTCTGTGCGCCACGTGATTACATCTCATTCACGAAATAATAAATCTTGACGAGTATCGAGCACCGTTGCGTGTCTTTTAACGTCACACAATCCTAAATTTATTTCGATATCAAGTTACTCGCTTTGCTCTAGCGCTTTCTTTTGAAGATAAAACACTTTTGTTCGCATAGAATTGCTTGTAATTATTTTTCAGTTTTTAATCTTGTTCAAAATGGACAATCGAAATAATTTGTTTTGTTTTTTAATCGTATAACTTGTTACATTTTTTTTTTTTTTTTTTGAATTATTTCAGAACTCATCTCTGATACAAGAGTGAAGAAGATCCTGCAGATTCGAACGAGAGGTCTAACAGGTAATACGTTCGCTGTCGTTCGCTATAGTTTTTAGTTTGTAACATAATAATCTATCAGATAATATTAAAATCTAAATTTTGTGTAGACGTAAAATGACAAGTAATCGTTTTGCGTCTGTGGAGGGGGATTTCTTATTACACGTAGTAGCGAATACGTCATTAATTTCACATTTAATAATTTAAACCGTTCAACGATCATCAAAATCTTTAACGTCTCTATGAAACAGAAACAATCGCATCCAATTTCCTCGGATTAACAACTTTTTATTTTACCATCTATGCACCTATTTGGTGATCTTCGACATCGTAGCACGCTCGTTCAATCGTGATGATCTCGAACTGAATGGAAGACGACTCTCGCAACATTCAGGACGACGTTCCTTCTCCCGATTCACGAGCTATCAGGAAGTTAATGATGTAACATCTCACGTTACAAATGATCGGAGCAATCCCGGAGGAGCGATTTCGATCGGCAAACATCCGGGACAGAACGGTCCGCTTGTTCGCTTTCGCGTCTCGTCGTGCCGTTCGAGCACTCCCCCGAGTGAGCCGTAAAAGCTGTATCGACACCGCGCAAATAAAACCATATCGTCGAATATCCCGAAGCGCCGGCACACCCGGTATATATATATATACAGGCGGCGGGGCCGGCTTAAGTGATTGCTTCTCTTCATTAGAGTTCGCCGGGCTCGGGCTTCTCGCGAAGTCGAAGTTGAGGGACAGGTGTGGTAATGGCCCGTATCCGAGCTCTCGCTTCAGTTAACTCGCTCCTACGACCGCTAGTCGATTTAAGCCCATCCCCCTCTGGTCCCCCTTTACCACCCATCGAAACTATTACGCGAATTGATTCCACATTGGATCCATCCGAGGGGAGAGGAACAGGAGGGAGGAAAAACTCGCATTTAGCTCCTCGTTCTCGCTCTTTATCGCTACCGCTCTCTTCTTCTTATCGTCGGCGCGTGATCATCCCCCGGTCCATTTGCGTGCATCTTGTTTTCATCGTAAAAACGACAGGCCGTCGTATTCTCCCAGATTATCGGTCTCGAAACTACGGGATATCGACGAGAAGTGTTGCATGCAAGTGATCACGCGCACAAGTCGATAATTAAATGAAAATAGTAAAATAATCTAAACATAATTTTCGTAAGGATCTCGAGAGAGTCTTGAAATAATTTTCTAAATAAAATCTACAATTGGAAATAGGAGAATACAGAATTTTTACATTAAAAACACTAGGTAATACGTAGCGCAATTTTTTCGAATAACTAGTAAAACAGTATGTAGCGTAGTTTTTTTAAATGCGGTAATTAAAAAGCAACAAGATAACACGTAAATGTATATCTCAAGATGCTGAAGAAGAAAGATCGGCTGGCAGCAATCGGGCCCGATAATTCCTCTCGTAAGATAAACAACATCCAGAGGCAGTTCTCCGCGATATTGCGATTTACGAGTAGTTCGTTGGCGTATACGCCGCCGCCGCCACGCTCGTGGCATTAAATAATAATGTCAGTGATTGCTGCTAGGTGCTGTGCTGCCCGTGCTGCTGCTAGGCGAGCCTGGGACGGGGGAATGGCAAAGGGGGTACGGAACGGCGGAAGACGTTGCCTTTACACCCCCGCCAGATATATCATCGCCTGGCAGTTATGTGTGCCATGAATTTTAGATTATCCTTGGATTAGATTAAGGCACGCGGGGGCCGGAAGGACCGACCGGAGCAAGCGGCCCCTTGACCCGCCAGTCAGTGCTCTTTTCCCTCTTTCCCTACCCCTCTACACCGAGAACTGAATTATTTCCAAATCTCGCGAAGTATCCGCATGCATTCCTCCCCCTCTCCTCATTCTCACTCTTCCACCGATCGCGTCGGAATTGCGGGATTGATCTGTTGCTGCAGTCTTTTGCTAGTTACGGAATTTCTTATATACGATATTTCTCCGAATCATGCAACAACCCATTTTTCTTCAAACGAAAATATATAATTACATTCTTGAAAAACTATTTTTAATCTCGCTAACAACGATCAAAACAATTAAAAACAAGAAAGATGAATTTATGCTACAGTTTCGGAAACGTCTCCAAATTGCTAAAAATAGATATTTTATTGTTTAGAATAAAATGTATCAATAATTTATATTAAATATATGCACACACGCACGCGCGCGCGTGCGACATCTTCTCCCTCTCCCAAGAAATCTCGACAAGCTGCCTCTCGTCCCCAGTTCTGCGCATTCTCGATTATTCCTCGTTTCATCCCCTGCGAGGGGACAAGGGGGCGGAGATAATTGATGATGGTAGCTGGTTTTCGTGGGACATTATATCGCAGTTTACGAGTTTTCATCCTCTCCCCTTCCACACTTCGCGCACCACGAATGCGCAATGTGCGAACAACAGAATTCCGTTATGGTAGGGAAAATACCCCGAGGGTGGTTCCCACCCCCTTGCTGGTCCCACGTGACCCCCGACGAGACAAACGACGGCCAATTTACGAGCAATAGAAAAAACTTCTTAAAACTCGGATTAAAATGGATGGGAGGGAGAGGGGTAAGAGAGAGGAGAGACTTTTCCCCTCGGCGCTTTCCGGATTATCTCGGGATAGGCGAGAGGATTTATATTATTCGTGAAAATTCCATCACGAAGGTGGAAAAGAGCGAATACGCAGCCCTTGGCCCTGGCCTTGCACCTTATTATCTTTTCACTTGTGGATAAAGTGGTGGAGGATTATTTATACTGTTAACACGAGCATACATAGACATGTGTATATGTATCCGGTTTGTAATCGTTCAGTTTCTCATTACTGATCATCTCTCAATGACAATTTGATAACTTGAGTAAATTTATTTTCTATATTTATATTTTTCTAATTGTCAAGATTTTCTTGATACCATTTTCTAATGGTTAACTGTGTTGATTTTTAAAAATTTTCAAGTGACTTTTATTACATCAATTACAAAAAGCAAACTTTTAACTCCTCGGTTGGAACCCCTTTTACTGACTAGGTAATTAGTTTATAAGTTAATAAGCTGCCTTAATAAAAGTCACTTGAAAATTTACCAACGATCACGTCAAGGCTCTTATCAACTTATACCCTATCATTTCGAGATTTTTAATATTTGACTGCAAAAATGAAAGCAGTGATTAATTTCAAAACAAACTTTTGAAACAACATATTTCCAATCACGTTGAATAATTTAAAAACCATATATACTAATAAAAAGATCAGACATTTTTGCTGAATCTTTTAGACTGTACCGTCAAATAAAAAATTTTAAAGATCCGACGTTTTATATATGTCTTCATTAAAAGGCTGCGTGAAATTTATTATCGGTGTTTATGAGCTGTCACTTTCCCAGAATCGATTCTGCGGTCGTAAAAGCGAACAAACTGCTGCGAAGAGGGGTTTTTACATGGCGATCACAAAAAGTTCGTCGTGGTATCTATCGTACGTGTTGAAGCGGCCGGCGTATTCTTCTTAATTAAAGTTGTTAATCAAATCACGGTCGTGCGGCGTTGCCTCGATCTGTCGATACACGCGAACGGAAACACGATAACAACTCCCCGGGGATGACCAATATGAATCCGTGTTAACGCGATTACAACCCCTTCCCGAGACGCGAGTCTGATTTATGCGCAAAGATGCGCTCGAAGACGTTCTATAACGTCGTTTCGAATATGATACACGTTACGTGTCATGTTTCATTTCGTGTATGTAACAAAAAGTAATATTTAATACGAGGTTTCTTTATACGTGTAATAATTGATACAGGAATTATACGTTGAAGATAACACGTCAACCGCATTAAGAAATTCACGCATTCGTCGAACAAACACAATTTGGAAACGGATTGAACAAATTGCCGAGACAACACGCGCTTTTTTGGGGAAGGGGAGAGGGGTTATCTCGCTCTGAGGACGGGCGGAGTTTTCGAGACAATAACGGCACCCCGGAGACGTTCGGGGTAACGCGATTACGCGGCGCGGCACGACGATGGCGCGCGGCGCTATTCGAAGCGGTTCACCCGGCTTGATTTATCCGCGTAGCCGCGCGTTATTACATTAGTGCCCGATGCCCGGCCGTCCCTCGCTTGCATTCGCCGGCGACGAGAGCGCGAGAAGTCGCCCGGCGTCCATCCACCCATCCGTGAATTATCTACGAGAGTTATGCCTTACACGCCGTTGCCAGGACGCGGCGATTTATAATTTGCTCTCGTTGGTTGGTCAGTGATCCTTGACGCATCTTGGAGTTTCCCACAATCCCTCGTGAACTAATATCCCAACGACCATCGCAAGATCGAAATTTGCTATGTAAAAAGTTGTGTTTCTTCTTTTTTTTTTAGAAACTATGGAAGAATCCTCTCGCGAAGGAAACTCTTCGTGTTCTTTAGTGGGTCATCGCCTAATTTCTTTGTCATTCAATAATAATGTTTTTACAAAAA